>JBCFXI010000471.1:0-42479 GCA_038496175.1 Ampulex compressa | reverse complement strand
CCCCCCCCCCCCCCCCCCCCCCCCCCCCCCCCCCCCCCAACACCTGAACGACTCTGGAAAAATCTCGAAGGTTGAAGACGTAGTGGCACTTTGCGGGCGTCGGTAAAAGGTACCCAAGACTCTGCTTATAGACGTCCAAGGTGGCCAGAACGATCTGCTCGATGCACGGATCAAACTCTTTGCCAAATCCCCTGGAGGATCAAAGACACAAAGAGAAATATGCTCGGCCGTGCTAGGCCGCACTCCGAAGAAAGCACGCGTACCTCGTGTCGAGGTGCCAGAGCACGATCTTGCTAAATATCGCTATCATGACCTGATCCTGGAACTCGGAAATTGCCAGGGCAACAAAGTGCCGCTTGAAGCGCGGGGTGACGTCCCTTCCGCTGCTCGCAGGCGGGCTCATGGCGCACATCAGATGAACGTCTATCAGCTTGAAGGGCGTCCCCTCCTTCCTGTCGTACCTGCGGCCGACAAACGACGATGCTCGGTGGCCGGAGGCGGCGGTGCGGGCCTAGACTTACCAGTGGCCATGATCGAGGAGCTGCCGCAGTAGCTCGATGGGCGGCTGCGCGCCGTAGGTCTCCCGCATGGGCATGGATACGTCGTCGACGAAGACGATCCAGCGTTTGCCGATCGGAGGCCCGTAGACGCCCTTGCGCCTGCGGTCCAGCTTGGCCATTATCGTGTCCTGCGTCTGGTTGGCCGTCGTTTGGGCCGAAAAGTTCACGATCAACGGCTTGTTTACCGTTGCGTCGTTTTTCTTTAGTAGGAAGTCGGTGATGTATACGGATTTGCCGGTGCCAGTCGGGCCGACGAACAGCACGGGTTTCTCGTTTCGCACGAGAAGCCGAAAGAGGGCGGTGTAACGCACCGTCTCGACCGTTGGAACGATGATCTGATTAACCGGAAGGTCGCGGGGAATAGGAGGCACGTTGATCAACTCGTCCGCCCACGGTTTCCACTTGCCCTTGCCCTGCAACGAGCTCCAGACCGCTGAAGAGTATTCGACCCTACAAGGGGCCTCCGTCCGAAGAGCTTACCTCTTTGATGAATCTGTAATCGAACACGAGGTTCTCTTTGGGCATCACGAATATGTACGGCTTGGTTGGCGGCTCGATGCGGTCGATCAACCGAAACTTCTCCATTAACTCGGTGGGAAACTCCCTCTCGAGGAGGCCGCGAAAGAGCACGCTAAAATGTTCCCTCCGATCGGCCAAGAGAGTGCCCCCCAGCGCCCATATAGCGGAGAAGAAGAAACTGCCCTGGAAGGAGAAGCGGGACCATCGGTCTCGGCAGAGTTCTCCGAAGATCGTCGGCCAACCAACGTTTCTCGAGGCTCACCTCTGTCTGGGCTCGCACGTCTAGCTCCGTCAAGTTCTTGGCAAGGCCCTCCTCCTGTTGGCCCTCCTGCATCAAGCAGTCCATCAAGTACGTGAGGGAGCGTACGAGATTCGAGTCGGGCATCGGGCACATTTCCTGCAAAAGACTCACAACTGTCTCGTGCTACCGAGCGTGTCACTTTATCTTCCTCGCGCATACCTTTACGTCACCGTGACGCAGATAGTGCAGCAGAGGCCGACAGAACCTCTTGAAGAGCGAGTCGAAGAGGAAGCCCTTTAGCCACTCGTCCATGTCGCTCGGCAGGTTGGCGATCCAGGATCTCAGCAGGGGCTCCCATCCGAGCGCGGCTGGTTCCATATAGATCATGCCTAAGCGCAGCGAGAGGGAAAGGTAGAGAGCAAGGAGCAAAGTGAAGAGGCTGCACAGGCTTTCCGCGCTTACCGCAGCGAGATACCGTCGCTGGGGACGCGGCCTCCAGGTCCATTGTCTCGAAGAGCAGGTTGGTGGTGGGCGCCAGCTGGATGACCTCTCCACTCATTAGGCACAGTTTCTTGTTGTCGTCGAGCACTGTGTTCATGCTTTCTATCCACAGCGCGTCTATCGGCCCGTCGAAGATGAGCCACTTTCGGTTGGCGTTCGGGGAGATGGCAAAGTTGCGGTAGCCGATTGCCAGGATACCGTCGCTCCACTCGTGCGAGATTGGATCGAACTGCCCGTAGAGCTGACCCATGCTGACGGACTTTGGATTGATCACCGTCATCTCCACCCTGTGCTCCATCATCAAACCCTGCGCGCCAAGGCTACCGGTGAGGAGACGGTAAAGTGGCGCCGAGGAAAGAGAGGGACAGCCGCTTACCCGTTCCTCGCAGAGCTCGAGGGCCTGTGCCAGGATGCTGTACGCCGCCGTCTTGCCGGCAAAGGGCAGGCCGACGATCATAAAGCCGTGTCGCACGATCATCATTTCGTAGATTTGCTGGATCTTCTCGAGAAAGGTGGGCGTGCACTGCACGTTGGACGCAGAGCAGGCCTCGCGCGTGCACAGGTTGAGGTCCTCGTAGTCAGGCGTTGGGAGGAGCACGCCCGGGAAAAGATCCGACGCGATGCCCTGCAAGATTTGTCGTTAACGTTGGCATCATCGTCCGGGCCTCGAGATATAGCGGCAGCGGACAAAGGGTGATTTGGGTACGTTGAAAAGGGGCAAGTCCTCGGCGAGGAACTTTGGAAGATTGACGTCAATGATGCTGCGCAGTATCAGCACGTCTTCCTTTTCCTGTGGATAGCGCAACTTAAGGTTCCCCGCGGCCAGGAGGACCGACTTGACTGCCCTCATGCCATAGTCGTAGTGACTCTGGCTGGAGAGTTGCTCGGAGCAGAGCCTGTATGCCGTGACGATCTTGACCGCCAGCGGGCGTGCTTCGCTGAAGCCGTACGAGTAGAGGGTGTTTTCGGCGATGAGGGCATAGTTTGGCACCTGGAATCGCTCAGAGTAACGTTTCTCTCCTCCCCGCGGCGCTCCCTTCCGTTCCTCCGCCTCACCATCATCGCGACCGGCCGAAAGAGAGCTTTGAGGTTGTCGGGCAGCTCGCTTCTCCCGGCGTAGCCGGGGTTCATAGTGACGAAGACGGCGCAGGTGGGGTCCAGTTTGAGCTCGGTCCCCTCGAAGACCACGTCGGTGCGGCCAGCATTGATGGCGCGTTGAATTTCCAGAATTTGTTGCGCCACCACCGAGAGCACCTCGAGGTCGATGCGATTAAACTCGTCGAAGCAGGACCACGCACCGGTGGCCGCCAGGCCCTGTAGCGCACCAAGTTATTTCCCACCTCCGGGTTTCAGCTTTGAGCGCGTACCTTGAAAAACTTGCCGAGCGCCAGGTAGTCCAAACCTTCCGAACAATTGAAGACGACGCACTGCTTGGCGACGGCCTTGGCCATATCCTTGGTCGTCTCCGTCTTGCCCGTCCCTGCGGGTCCCTCGGGCGCGCCCCCGAGGTGCAGGCTCAAGGCGCCGAAGAGCGTGCGGTAGCACCTGTCCGTCAGCGGAGTGATAACCAGCCTCGAGGTGTTGCCCAGATACTCGTACGCGTACATCAGGGAGGAGTTTATCATCATGGCGCAGAGATTCTCCTCCTGTGAGAGAACGGAGATGGCCGAGGGACCTAATGTCGATCGATGAAGGTTGCACTCGCGCGCATTTACCATCCAATAGTATCGTAGCTGGGAGATCCACTTAAAGTCCGTCACGCGATCGACCTTCTGGCTGCATAATTCCGCCAAGACGTCCCGGCCATGCACGTCCAGGGTTATCAGAGCCTCTATGAGGAGAGATACGCGGTTGATAAGTCGGCAGGAAGGAGAGACCTTAGCGAGATTACCCAAGGTGGTGCGATTTTGCGTGGACAAGCTGCCGCGAACGAGGGCTATGATGTCGATCAGCTGTTGCGTGCAAACGCGAACGTAGCTCTGGAGGCTGTCCGAGTCTGAGGAGGAGAGGCTCACGGCCGCGTCGCTCGTCCAGTACAGTTTGCTAATGCAGAGAACCGCCTGGCCGGGCCACTCGAGGGCCCACTTTGTCCTCGACTCCCGCGGAAAAGCGTCCTTGGCCCTCATCACCTGCAAGACCGCGTAGAGCAGGAGGATATCTTCGACTCGGCTACTAAAATGCGTACCTGCGCCCTCACACTCTTCTTCATACCCGCCTCCAGTTGCAGAAGCCATTTTTCCACCTGACCGCGAGCCGCCGCGGTGTCGATTATGTCCTCGAAAGTAATTTCCTCGCCTTCCGACGATCTCATGGCGCTTGCTTCCATGTCCTCGTTGAACCTTAGCCTGGCTATACCTTCGAAGCATTTCTTCAAGTGTGGCTGCACTCTGTCACGGATGGGAACGTTTGGATACGGAAATTGAGGTAAAGACGCGAGGCGGTTCGACGCAAGCCAAATGCCGTCCCCGACGAGGGGATCGATCCTACGTAATTCCGATCATGTGTATATAATTACCGCGTAGGATCTTTAGTCTCGGACAGGATCTCTAGCAGTTCGTCGTTCGAGAGAAAGAAAAATCGTGGGAAATAGAGTCGCTTCTTCTCCAAGTAACAAGCTAATCCTCTTTGCACCAAGTCCAGCAAGTTCGTGCACTTGCGCAACCTTTCCAGCATTTTGTCGATCTCGACGACAGCCATGACTCTGGGATCGGCCATAACGACCGCCATAATCTCTCGCCAGATCTACAAAAATCACCACGCGCGACTTTTTGGACGGCCTGGCGGAAACGGAGAAACGGCGGCTACACGATTATCCACTCGGCGGCCGGTGGCGGGGAGGGGGAGCAAAGTACCTTGTCAACCGCGCTGAAACGCCGCCCCTCCTCTGGCATTTGTTGCTGTATGTCAGGAGAGGAAAAGATTGGTTCGAGGTACATCCACGTTGCCTGGACCTTCAGCCAGTAGTCTATTATATCTTGCAGCAGTAGCAACTTTGATTCCCATTGCCTGAGGGGAGAAAGCGCAGAGGAAAGGCGTAAAGCGCAAAGGCGCAAAGAGGAGAGCATCGTAAACGTGCCAAGACTTACAGAGTCTCCTTTTCGAATGGCCGAATGTACAGCGAGTTTTTCATCGTTTGAGCTTTGGTCAGATGGTCGTCCAACAGCAACTGGATCTCGTCGACGCTGGCTATGACGTAGGTGCCCGAGTCGCGATAGGGGTTGACCGTGAAAGAGACCGCCGTCCAATCGTGGTACATTCGGGAAAGCGCCTTCTCCAGGCTCCCCTCCTTTGTCGCAGATTCAGCGATGCCCTCAAATTTGGAAACGTAGTCGTCAAGACCGTAGTCCAGTATCTGCACATTTTCCAGAGACGTTCCTCGATGTTAACCCTGTTTGTCCTTGAGTCCTCTTCTGTATTCTCGCACCCTCGCTAACGTTAATAGACCTTTACCTTCGCCAAGGTCATGTGCTGATCGACCTTGATAGGGAAACCAACCATCTCCGAGACCTGCTCCCAGTGTCGATTCTTCATGCAGGGGTTTCCAAGGGTCAGGATTATGGGGATGTGCTCCTTGAAATCTTCCACTTTTCCCCGTATCGCCTCGGCGAGTTTCTTCACGGCTGGTTCTTGAAATGACTTTTCCAGTTTGTAGATCGTACGATAGGCCGACCCCGTCTCCGTGTCTATCTCCTCGGGATCGTACGCTCCTACCGGAGACCTCATCCAAGTCTCGTGACTCGTCAGAAACTCGCAGGCGGTATCGTATAATTTTTTGTACGGCGACAGCTTATCGGCGATCTGTAAGGAAAACAATGCTTCTCGCATTACATCGCGCCGAAGTAAGGTCCATTCTCGACAAGGCACGGCACGGCGTCATCCAGTAAAGGGCAAATCGCCTCTTTCATCGTTCATTTCGTCATGGTTTGCGCTGGCGCGTCGAAAGTTTAATTACACGAACGCTCGTCGTACCGATGCGGTCTACTTTACGCACCTGCTTTCTTAATGGATACTGCGACACTTCCCAACCAAACATTTGCTCCTCCTCATTGAATTTATCGATCGTGTCCATGGCTGCGATCAGCTTACTTTCGAGCTTGCTCGCCTTTTTCCTATATCGGTGTATTTCCTCCGTGTTACCCCAATACTGCAGCTCGTCGCAATACCTGGCATAAATGCCGAGCTCCCGCTGGAACTCTTCCATTCTGCTCTTTAGCGATGCCTGATACTCTCCGGTCTTGTTCGTGACAATCTCTCGATGCTTCTCGAACATTTCGGGCAACTTGTAATACCTTTGATCGGAAGGTTGCTGTACTAATCCATTGTCAACTTTAGACCAGTGCTGTGTCACTTTGGCTTTGCGCCCATGCTCTCGAGTAACCCAAATCGAATAATCTTAAACCAACGTACCAATAGAAAGCAAAGTTGTTTGTTTTGAGTTCCACAGCCGTCAGCGGTATATAATCCGACAGAAATAGTATATCTTGCAATAACTCTCTCAACCGATCTTCTAATTCAAAGACGCTCTTTGTCTCTGATTCGCGTATAAACGACTGCAGCTCCATCAATTCCAAAGTGTTGGATGGCGTACTCAGCGCTCGATCCGCAATATGCTGATAAGCATCCCCTATACTGATCGCACCATCTTCTTTGATCACTTTTCAATGCCCTGCCACCTAAATATTCTTCCCCGAGTATTAAATTTCAGTTCATCGACCTTATACTTACGCTCGTGCTCTGCGCTGGTATTCCCCAACCATTTTGGAAATCAGATTTTCCTTAAGGCGAGTAGCCATCATCGCCATATGTTCCACAAGTTCTCCTCTGTGGATCTCAAAAAAATCCGTGAACACGGTTTGATCAAACTCTAGCGGTATATGCCGACTCAAAGAATTGTAATACGACACAAGTTCACGATGTTGTTCCAGATCATGTGGCAGGTCTGCCTGCAGAAGTGCTCCTATTGCATCTGCGTCCTTCTCGTTAATCAGACTCATGTATTTGCTAAACTCTGCCAATTGGGATTCAGGACCAAGTTTGTGCTTTTCGACCAATTCCACAATGCTCAGACTATAGCTCTCCAGGATTTCCGCCGATATCACTGGCTATGTATAGCGGACATGGAGAACACTTTAGCAATGTTCGTATATTTTAGTCCAGACAGCGTTTGTTATATACGACAGGGGCCTACCACCAGTGTATCGACGATGTGCAAAGAATCCCCTCCCTTATGTATAACCAGTCGCGGAAGCATCATTACGGCTTCGTGCAAAGCATAAACAAGCGTGGACAGCGCACTAGTAAACGCCTTAAAGGGTGGATCAAACACAATCACGTTATTTCTTACCACCAGGGTCACCTTAAAACCGCTGTTGGTGTACTGAGGAGAAAAAGGAGGATCACTTATGCACCATCAAGCTCACAATCTTCGATAATAAACCGTTCTGCTACTTACGCCTATGTCCAGCAGATAGCTCGCATAATCCTTGAGGGAGCGCAAGCACATATCGCGCAATTGTTCAGCCATGATAAATGCGACGCAGTTATGAAGTTTCTGGCGTTCTACCTCATTGTCCGAGAACGTAACGTCATCTCTGCCGGATACCTGTTTCGAGACATCATCGATCATTGGCCAAATACGAATCACGATAACGAGGGCACTCTTACCGCGAACAAGACTTTTTGAACTTTCGGTAGCCAATCGTACATGAGATCTTGCTGCGCCTTCTTACACATGGTCGAAAATGTATGTTGAAAACTGCTAAGGTCGTATGCACGTCTGCTCGAAGTAAGCTCGCACTTGTCGAAGAGACTCCTTGCGCTACGCGAGTGTACAGCGCGAATTATCACGGTTAAAGTCTCTTTTTAGAGGAGCAGGCGCGCCCGTTTGTAGTAAGAGAAACGAAAGATCGAGTACAAACCTGAATTCTCGAAACCAAATATCAATAATCTTCCGAACACAGGGGTGATAGATCACGATCATCCGGTTTAATCTAATCCTATTTCTTCTATAGGTAGCAAAGTAATTGACGGGAACAAACTCTTCCTTCGTCTCGGAGCATGCATTCTGTAAAACACATCCGGAAATCGCGTGAAGTCATTTCACCCTACAAGAGTCGACCGCCGGGGGCGGGGGGCGGGGGTGGGGGTGGGGGGCAGAAGTGATCGCGTGTTGCAAGAATCGTCAACAAGGTGACACGTAAATATACGGTATACAAAGGGATCTCGGTGATAGGTCCCGCCGACCCTCCCAACAAACATCGCGCGGAGTCATTTCACTTTCCAGGAGTCGATCGCCGGGAGGTGGGGGGAGGAGCGATCGCATTTTGTCAGAATCGTCAGCGGGGTGAAACGTAAATATTAGGTATATCCAGGGATCTCGGTGATACGCCCCCCGTCACCCAACCAAACGCCCAGTGTCTTCCTTCAGGAGGACGCACCTCGTGATAGAACTCGGCTATTTCCCAGGATGGTTCTCGCAGGACGAAATCGACCACAGATTTCTTAATGGCCATCGCGTAATCCTCTTGCAGCTCTTTTATGAGCTTGCTCAAAGAATCTTTGTACGTTTTTCGCCAGCCGTACGGCAACAACGTCAGTGCTTTCCCCAAGAGGCCATCGTCGAGAGATCCTACGGTAGCGTCGTCTACGCCGTGCAATATGTAATGATAATACCTCAAGATATTCTTCTCCACCTCCGTGATCCATCGATTATTTCCAAGGGACGTCGCCTCTTCTTTCGCCATTCTCTTTCTTGACTCGACCCTTACCGGTTTGCAACGCTCGTCGCAACTTTCGGCCCTGTCTTCCGATATACCTCTTAGAAGCTTTACCAAACTCGATCGAAATTCCGTTCTTCTTCTGCGCAGTTTTAGGTAGCTTTCGAATCTAAATACTCGTTCCTCGGGCTCCATAACTGATGCACGTCAATGCCACACGGTTATACGATCATCGATCGGGAATCAGGCCGGTAACTACGACGATAATCGAACCGAATCAACTTCGGGCTCTGTGAAGATTAATGCACTAAAGGTCATTCTGAGAGGGGTGGTTGTGTGTGTATGGAGGGGGGCGGGGTGAGCACGGTGCTGCATGAATAAAATTACCTACTGTCAAAAAGCTCCCCGACCTAAATTGTTCTATGAAAAAATCGTAGTAATGTGCGAGTTTACGTATAAACATCAGCCAGGAGTGAGTTTTCGTTAACGCGCAAAACTTTGACCTTCTCACAGGACGACCTAAGAAAGATTCTTACAGAGTCCAGCTTGCATCAGGGTAATGAGTTTCTAGAAATTGCCACTGCCGCGAATAGATAGTGCATATGGAGAAGAGTATGGTATCTTTCGGTCATACCACTTTTAGTTGCCTCCTTCTATCCGCGGCGAGTGCCTCACTTTTCACTTTGACCGCACAGGTAAGACGTAGAACCTTAAAAACAAAGAGGCCCGCAAAGTCAGGCGGTCGTTGCCGAATCGCGTGTCGCTATAGAAACGGCCGCGTTGGAGCGATATATGCTAACGAAGGGTTATATATTTATTCGCACCTTCTTCGATCGAACCCAATGAACAAACGAATCCTCTACTCTCTTCTATTGCTAATTCGCACGACTAGTCTCCGCTCGGCGACGGGATCAACTGGAAATTTTGTAAGGAGACCAAATCTCTTTAACATAGTACTTTCATATATTTTCAATACACGTACATATGATTGTCGTCCGATTATATCTTTGTTCCCGCCAAACAAGACCTTTGGTTACATAGTGCTGTATCGGTGCGCGAGAGGCGATTATAAATTTGCGGTGATCCGTAGTAAGTTTAATTACATACATTAACGTTGCGCGCATCGCCTTTTCGTGTTTCAACGTACTTTTATTTCCTCCAAGAAAAATTTATATATATACATAAATTTCCCTTGAAAATTATTTTATGAATGTGTGTGTGTGGGTTCTGGATCACTGCTCCCATCGTCTATGCACGAAATGGTTAATTTTTATTGCAAAATATGGTTTTTGCCTTTATCTCGCCTCTAACGATCGCGATTTTATCGTCACGATTTTTTGTTCAGTCAAAGATACTCGTACGCGGGTGTGGTGATCCAGAGAGTGCATTAGAAGCGGCAGACCACGCTTCTACTTTACACCGGTGCAACAAAAGTCGATCGGTTTCAGCGCGTTATACGCCATGTATTTTTTCTCGAAACATGAACTACTGCCAATTTGCTCGACTTCCGCTCTAGCTATAGTACGTAGTAATGGACTTAAAGGACCGTTTAACGAAGGGACCAGCATCACAGAGATTGGCTTACGCACACAATTCGGGCGGATGCATCCCGCGAGCACATACTTTCCATTATAGCAGTGCGCGAAATACCACTTATCACGGTGCAGATACACCGGGCGCACATGATCCTTATCGGTGATTTCACACCCTATAAAACCTATATATTTCATACGAGGCAAACCTGTTCGAGAGGGCGAAGATCGATTCTTTCTACGTCAGTCTTTCTTTCACCAAGTATAATCGCGAATGACGCATTACTATGTTACTGCCACATACGTTTACGGAGAAAGTAAATGATGATACGCATATCGCTGGTAGTTTACGCACTACACGGAGGCGAATCCCACATACGCGCAGTGATTACGCTACTTTCGTCAGAGACGGACGGAAGCTACGTAGTGCGCAATGGAGCGCAATGTTGCGCTCGGTAAATACACGACTTGCCTGCGAATTACACTCTCATTCCGGCGATAAACGCTGGGCAAAGAGGAAAGAGGTACCTTCCGCATGAGATAAGCGTACCTTCGCCCGAATAGCTTTCGAAATCGAAGATCACGCGTTCGCGCGAGCGTAATGTGCAGATTTCTAGATCAGCCTGTCTAAACGCAGTACATCAACGTCTACATATAGTTATCGGTAAAACGGTCAAATTTAAGTAATCACGCGCAAGAATGAGCGAAAGAAGCCGGGATCGATAAAGACTGCGACATATCCTAAGCTTGCAATCTCTCTCAAACGCTCCAATTAACCGACCAAAGACCTTCCTAACGTACTCTAATATTTTGAGCTCTTTTATCGTTTACTTCCACTTTGGTATTGGTAAGTGCATGGATGGTTGCCGAAAAGGAATCGACCAGAGTATATACTGGGGCTATGCTAGGTGCGCCTCCTTCGGCTTCGTTCAAAGCGAATACGAGGGCAAATATGTTATTGACTTTACGATTGACAAATAAATAAATGAATATAGATATGCACGCACGCACGCACGCACGCACACACACACACACAAACACACGCACGCACGCACGCACGCACGCATAAGAGCAACCGTGGGCAACCGTATATTAAGGGAGCAGTTTTCCATGTCGGCAGAATACATCCCTGTACGCGATGTGAAAAATATACGACATACTGCTCCCACGGCGTAAATACTTG
Organism: Ampulex compressa; assembly: GCA_038496175.1. Lineage (NCBI taxonomy): Eukaryota > Metazoa > Arthropoda > Insecta > Hymenoptera > Ampulicidae > Ampulex > Ampulex compressa. The sequence goes on along the minus strand of JBCFXI010000471.1, from coordinate 31,227 downwards.
GTATACGAAGTGATGCGCAGGTTTCGGTGGAGCGATCACAATTGGTACAACCGTATTCTGGTAGGAAGAACGCAGGCGGAGTGGCGGACGCAAAGTTGTGTCCCTTTTTGCGAACGCGCGTCTACAATTTCGTTCACCCTCCGTGCCGCACAGGATACGAGATAAGAATACAGTTGTTTCATATCGCCAAGTGTGAGTAAAGTGTTTATCATACACGCAACTTAGGACATGTCTAACCTACGAGACGAGCGTCAACTTACGACGTCCGATCTGCAAGGTCATTTCTCGATTTTCTCGCTCTTAATTTTGCGCTCTTTCGACGAAACGGTAATTCTGCCAAACAGCGATCGGTTACGGTCTTGCAAAGCGATACCGGTACGGGGTCCAGGCGAACAATTCTAGGAAAAGAATAGACATCGATGGTATACTCTTGCATTTATCTTTCTTCGGGTGTAACATGCCAAATTTGCACGCTGCCGCACGCGGCTTAACTGTCCTGCGCTCGTGATCGAAACACAATAAGAATGATGGGCGGAGCTAGCGTGCTACAAATTCATTACCGATCGGTCGTCTGCGGTTGCCAGTCTATGAACGCTTTCTTCTCTATATTATAACATCCGCGCTAACATCTATGTCCTGTCTACGTCCATTCTATTCGCACGTGCGCAATATTCTCCGCAATACTTTGAGGACTGCCAAAGTAGCGACAAGAGACACCGTACGTGGTTACGAGGTTGCATCTGTTTGCAAGTCAAGCGAGCTTCCTACAAGATGGACCTACTCACCGTTACTCGTTCGCGAACATTTCACCGAATGCGATATGTGTATATCTACGAGGTATAACAACTGGTAGCACCTGCTTGTGCTAAACTGCGGACAACGACCATTTTAATACGTCCGTTTGATGCGTTTACCGATTCACAAAACTGGTTTTCTGACTGTCCGTATGCTGCACACCATCCATCCCCTACCGCCCCTTTCTACCTTCACGAATGTCTTTAAGGCAATGTTCTTGTGCAAATAATACGTATGCTATGCGTGTAGTACGCTGAGTCTTCCCGATCGACACTCTAGCATCACCGTGTCTGTTAAAGAACTCGAATAATTTTGTGCAAGGTAGCGGCCACGTTCAATCGTGCTACAGTTTATGCTTCTTTGCACGGAGTTTCATGAAATCTTGGATCTCTACATATAAAAAAGTACAAAGTGTATAATGGCCGCACTCTCTTAAAAGATTCGTATTATTGCAAACGGAAACCAAGACTCGTTACAAGGATGTTGAATGATAAAAAAAGAAGAAGAGGTCCGTAAAATTGGCATAGACCGCACGCGAACTTATCATCCGCTTGATCGTTGAGAGCATCGAGATTCGGACGAATCATCGGTAGGAGATTACAGGCAGTAGGAATAAGCGTATCGTAGTTATGTCAGGCAGTTGAAATGCAAATAGACAAAGGGAGCGAATGAAGTTGCGCACATGCCAGTTGCGCGCGTACTCGCGTATGGAAATACGAATGGACGTCGAGAGGTAGAAAGACGTCGACGGACCGACCGATCATTATATACGGTATGGCGATGAATATAATGCAAAGCTACGAGGCTTGTGTTAGCGGTAGCATGGCGATCGCGATCACTACGGCAGCGCTCTACGATTTACCATTGTTGGCGAAGCACGGGCAAAGTGCGTTTAGAATACGGTTGCAGAATCCACGTGCACGGTGATTCCAGCCGGCGATGGTATCGATTCCTTTCAGCCTACTACCTGTGCAAACAAAATTTTCACGATTAACGGGATCGATTGGACAGCGCCAAATTTGTTCGTGCACAATAGCCATCGGCAAACTTTTTACAGCTTTGCATTAACTTAGAGCGTTATTATCGATATCGCATTTGCCTTCCAAGTATGGCTTTGGGAATCGCGCGCACGTCGTCGGCCTTGCTCGACATATTATGCCCCCCCCCCCCCCCAACCCCTCCCCTGGCGCACAATTACGCCTGGAGATCTTGACTCACCTTCGCCAAGCTCACCCTCCTGGAAAAAAAAGAAAAAAACGAGTATAGCGGCCGTACGGCGATATCCATCCGGCGCGTTTCCCGTCCTTGAGGCGATTGGCCTTTGGAGTTTTATACAATGTAACGTTACCGATATCTCTACCTGCGTCTGAGTCTTTCTCTTCGAGGCTTCGCTGGTAGCGGTTTCTATAACTTCGCTCACGAATTTTGTCGTCTCCCTCATGAGCTCCTCGTCCTCCTTAAAAGCCTCCTTCCTTTCTTCCAACGTTCCGGTGATCAGGAGATTTTCGCGTTTTTCCATGTTGGCCGCAAAAAAAAATAGAGAAATCGGAGGAGCGAGAGAGATGTCAAAGGGGATATGCAAATGTGGTGGACGGGCAAGTGTAACGTGTGGCGTATGCGTGTACGTGCTGCGTCGTCGTCGTCGTATATACCTGCCGGCGGGTGGCGGGCGGCGGTCGACGGGGAGTGGGTGGGGATACGGCGAGGAAAGAGCAAGCGAACGAAAGAAAAAGACCAACGGCGAGAGTTGCAGTTTCGATGAGCAAGGTGCTCTTCGCCAGGGCAGAACGACGTGCCACCTTCGCATTAAAAAAAGGAAGCATATTGTGTATTAGCTTTGAAGAAAACCTACGTCGGATGGGTTATTCGAGGAATTGCCGATAATTTGTTCGGAATCCATAGACGCCCGATGGAGTAGTCTGTATGTTTCCGCAACATAAATAGGAATAACGCTCGCGTCCCACTTTTTCAGAATGTCATACCATTCGAGGAGGGAAGCTCGAAAGACACTTCACGTTGCAACCGAAGATCGCTACGCCGCTTTAGGCTCATCCTCGCCATCGCCTTCGACTCGATCCAACGTCAATTTCTATTTCCACATCCGTTAGGCCGGTATCGGCGCATCGACCATCGGAAGGAACCACCCCGAGTACTATTTTGACCGAGCAAGGTCATCGAGGTAGCCGCCTTTGTCGCTTACTCCTTCGTACTTTTACCGCGTTATCCGCTCGACCGTACGCCGCCGACGTTATTTAGTTGCGTGGGCTACAATTCGGGGAAAGTGTAGAGAGGTGCACGTCCCTGATAAGTAGCTCGAAGCCGATAAGAAATTTAATGCGGAAAAGGGTGCCAAAATATCCGGCGCAGATGTCAGCGTAAAGGGCGCGCTGGTAAGTTGGACGAGATTAGAGGAGATGAGAAGTGACGAGAAGAGAAGAGAAGAGAAGAGAAGAGAAGAGAAGAGAAGAGAAAAGGAAAGAAGAGCAGAGCAGAGCAGAGCAGAGCAGAGCAGAGCAGAGCAGCTGGAAGATGGATAAGAGAGATATGCTACAGGTGGTGCGCATCAGTTTTACGCCGACGCGTACTTGGACGCACTAGGAGGGGATGACGATTGTGAGTACGTCGCGGCCTATGGCATTGCCCGGGGCTGGAGCCCGATATTTCTACGCACCGACGCCGGTAGTAGGCTTTGCGACGAGAATTCTCCATCGAATGCAATGTCCTTACCAAAATGGGCAGAGCCGGCAAGCGAAGGAACGAACGGGAAGGTGACGCGGCGCGGCCCTATGGTCACAGCTCGCGCTCGAATGCATAATTTATGTTTTACCTGTAGCATCCGATTACGGCGGCCGTAACGCACGCAGTTACTCGAGCGAAGCGACTCTAGGCGGCAGACTTTCGGTAGAAACGGCGTGTCACGTCCGATTAACTTTTTAATCCATACTATTCGGCCGATCCTGGCAGCGCAATAGGTTCGCGTTCAGCCGTGAGCGTTTCGCCTCGTAATGATCGGCCGGCCGTTTTCGAGGCAGGCTGGCTTGCTCGACTGGTGGCATCCACCAGCCAGGCAAAGTGGATAGGAGCATGCGTCGAGCATCTGACCCCTGCCCTCCTCTGGGCATGCTTCTCAATCGGAAACTCAAACGTTTTACCCTGCGCGTTACTTTGTCGCCGCCTCATCTTCGCGATCACTACCGCACCGAGACTCGCTCCTATTTACATCCTACGCCGATTGTTTCGTTCCCGCCTGCGTCATTCGAGCCGATAAAGCCGAGCCGACCAATTTGCCCACCCAACCCAAACTTCTGTTTTTCACCTGAACGGTAATCTTTGATTTTTCAACGAGTCTGTTAACAAAGCTGCCTATCTATGTCCATGGAGAAGTACAAGACCGGTCGCATCTACTCAATCATGGACGATAAGCGAGATAAACGAATACGTCTAGTTTCTGCCAAATTTGCAATACAGCACCGACACATTGGTCGGTTCAAATTTTGTAGAGAACTTCGGTTAAACGCACACTAGGCGTGTGCTGTTTGTCGAAAAACCAGATGCGATGTAAGCGGCTTTGTTTTGTCCGTTTCGAGAGCGGAAGGCGAGGGCGAGGGTGGAGGGTTTCCAAATTAACTTAGTCTTTATTTTCGCGCTTTCCTCTTTTTCGGTGCAGCAGCGCATGCCTTGCGCTTTCTCCAACTTCGTTGAATAACTCTGGCCGCGTGGTTTCGTCGAAAGCTCTCCAATTCTCTTAGAAAGGTCTCCATCAGTGCAAGCTCGTGTTCCTCCCTTAGTCGGGTATGCAATGTGCGTTGCACGCTTAATCGATCCTGTCAGTCGGGAACGATGATATATTGCGAGTAGGAATGCTGCCGTAAATGTAGTTGTCTATTATCGTGGCTCGTCAAACCTTTCGCAACTCATGGTATACAAACCTGGATTTCGCATAGCTGCCCTCTTAGATTATCCCTGTCTAAGAGAAGAGCATCGGCCGAGGCGGAAAGCGCACCTACCTCCCGGTCGAATCTAGCGAGCATGCTAGCATACCGTTCTTTCGATCCTAGACTATGGGTATTTGATCATCTGAAGGATTGTAATTTCAGTTGTTCCGGTCAATCGTTTCCTTTGCGCTTACCATGCAGAAGCCAGCTGTTTTTCACTCGATAAATTTCTCTGGGCTATTTCTCCTACCCTCAGATGTTGTAAAATTACTCTGTCGGATAGCTCTCGCCGCCTCTTTATCTCTACCAAGACCGTTTTCAAATCCGACTCTGCTCTGAAATATCGTGAAGCATTATCCTAGATACCATGCGAGCTATACTCCTCTTACAGGCGACGTTTAGCGATCATATCTCTATGTCGCTCAAGCCAAAAGACTTTTCAATTATCTCCCACTTTTGCTCTTCTGTCTCAAATTTGTCTTTCCTGACAAATCATCAAAACTAAAAAAAAATATTTGACAACCGAAAGCTTCTTACATGGACATCGATAGCGCCTGCTCATAAACATTGCGAATGCCTTTTACTATCGACTTATTGGACGCCACATCCGAAATCAGTCTGTGTAGAATTTCCACAATGTCAGATCGTTGTTGGTGGAGTATTATCTGAAAGCCTAATGCATCAGAGCATTTGGTTATGAATACGACATAGCGATTGAGCATTGCACAGTAATGTCAGAATTTCCAACTAAACTCCCTATCGTAGAAAAGCTGTAACTTGTTATTTTGTTACGAAACAAGTAAAGTTACATTCTATTTCCGCCACTGCTTTCTCACGATTCGCTTCTAAGTCACACATCTGTAGCAGGTGCGTGCGTCGTACCAGTGGTGTCATTGCCTCTCGACGTTCAATCAAACTGGCAAAAAGATCGATGCTCTTGGTAAATTGCTCGATCCCTGGCGAACCGTTGGTAGACGAGTGTACTGGTTGCTCCTTCATTTCAGTCAGGACTTTGCCAAGCTAGGAACACAATATGCACATAAAACAATCCAACAATAGAGCAAAGGATACATCGAGCAAAACTAGCTATCACATGCTTCTCAAATTGCGGGGAATCAGTCGAACGCAAATATATTTTACGATAATCGTATTCGTGTTTGATAGCACGGTGTTACCCCTTTTACCTATAAGTCAAAAGCAACGTACCTTGGTAATATCTTTGATAATACACGGTCGCCTAACGATCTTGGTAAGCGACATACTCGATCAAGATATCTAACACCGGAGATATAAACAAAGGTATCTCTAGGCGACGAGTAAATTGAGTCGAAGGTAATTTCGAAATATACACACAGAAAAGGTGTACGGATTGCGCATACGCACATTATCGTAATCAAAGTGCAAGTTAGTATGATTATCGGGATTCGTCCGGTAATGGCAGTCCTCAGACCGATCCAGCGTCGGTTATATCGTCGCTCGATTTCTGACTTCCTACCGGAAAGATGCAGTATTCGTTAACCGTGGAAAGAATGAAAAACGATAGCTATGGCTGCAGAGCGACAAGTCGAGGAGCGCATCGGTAATCACGCGTACGCGGGCATGGACCACGTGATCGGGTCTCACTTCCTAATGGTTGTTCTACCACACTAAAATACTTTCCGCCTCCGACCTCGTACACCATTGTATCCTCTTTTGAGGACATTACAACAGTTGGACGTTTGGACGTGCAATCGATCCGCGAGGTTCTTATTCTAATACGTGGGAGAACGAAAGTTTTCGAGCAAAATATTGTTCTTACTACTCGGAAATGTAAGAGCTATGTTGAAGATATATTGCGCATGTCAGATGGCTCTGCATGTTCGCGAGTGCAACTTTCAATACTCCGTCACGCATATTTGATACGGCAGATGTTAGTCAAATTGGTGCGCGCAGTCACTTGACCGCATGAACGAGTTGGAATTCCTGCGGTGATCGGCTATGGACCGCACCTTCTCATGATACAAAAGCATCGCTGGTACATGCCTGCTCGCAAAGGAGCCGCCTCGTAGTCGTTCAACAACAAAGATGGCGTATCGCGGCGTTAAGGGGTCCGATCCGTTCGTATCGAAAACATCGCGAAATGAACGTTTCGCACAAATGTCGAAACAGGAGCAGATTATTCAACAGAAAAAGCTCGAAATTCAGGCCAAGATGCAGGAACAGAAGGCCAAAGAAGCCGTAGAAAATATGAAAAAGACAAATACCTTCGGTTCCAATACAGTAGCTAACAAGGCCAATTCTTCCAAGTAAGTGCCTTGCTAGACGACATTTATCTTTTTGAAACCTCGCACGTATGTATGGATTACGAAAAATTACACCCCCATCGTACAGTCAGACTCGCCGTCCGTGAATTTTCACGAGCACGGGTTATGCAAACTCAGATGGCTCAACAGATATCCAAAGATTTCCGTCGTTTGCAATCTTGGATATTTACGCTGTACCGTTTGTCGCGACGGTATTAGAAGGAGAATAAGAATTGTGAACGGGTCTCTTCCTCTTATATCTACATAAATTCTATCCTTTATATTCGATCGGCATTTCAATCTTCTCTCTTATCCTTTACGGACACAGTTCGATCTAGCACAATCGAGTGTATTTGCAAGAATACCTTTAACGTTAGACTGCATGAACAGTTTCCACAAACAAATTGAAACTTTCATTCGCATTCGATTATGCCTCGGTATATGACAGACTGCGGGAAAGGACGGTATAACGAGATAGTCGAACTGGTGATATTTCTGTTATTTACAATGTGGCAGGAGAATAACAAGATTGCAAACACAATACCCACTCTCTATAGCAATCCTATCTATAGATTTTGTTCTTGCTTTAACGAGGCAGGGGCATTTGCCAATCGCCGATGTACACACGCGCACGTACGTTTTTCCAGGAAGGAGGAAGAAAAGTCAAGTACGGCCCTCACAATCAATCTTTTTGCCAATGATGGAAGCTTTTTGGACCAATTTAAAAAGATCGCCAACAACAAAGGAAGCGGAAAGCAAGAGGGGCCACCAGGGAAGTTGGAAGACAAGAGAGAGGATAGAAGTTACGAGGGTATAAGGGAAAGAGAGAGAAAACGAATCGTGGATAAAAACCGAGATTGGGAAAGCAGAAGAGAACGCAGGCGAAACGATTCCCGCTGGGGAAAGAGTTCGGATAGGAGGCGCAGCTCTTCGTCCAGCCCATCTCCTACCAGGCGTAGATCCTCTCCCAGTCCCGACTCGCGTCACATTCCGAGCCAAATACCTTCCAACGGGCAACGAGCGCAGTTCAATCAGTCGCAATATCCTTCCTTGGCCGGCAATCCACCACCGTCTTCCATTCCGCCACTCATGTCCCAGTCGGTTGTGCAGATGACTAACATCCCACCCCCTAATATGAGAAACTTGCCCGGCAATATGAGCAACGTGCCGCCGCCCAACCTGAGCCGGATGCAACCTCTGAAGAACATGGCCGGCGGATACCCTGGCATGGAGGGCGCACGAGCGAATAACTCGAGGATGCAGATGTCGGCACCTCCGCCGCCACCTCCCCCGGGTGGTGCGTCGGGGCCGGGTCCAGGTCCGGGTCCAGGGCCAGGTCCGGGGCCAGGGCCAGGGCCAAGCGCGGGCCCGGGTCCGACGCAAGCCCCGGCAGCGACGCATGTCGCGCGCCCCCCGCCGCTCGTGCCGACCATTCCACCCAACACCAACGTGCCCCCACCCAACATGCAGCTTTCGGGCAGCATATCGATGGCTGGCTTGCAGGGCCTGGCTTCCCCCGGGGCTGCACAGCAGCGCATTCTCTCGAGCTCGCAGCAATGCGGTATGCCGCCACCGCCACCTCCGCCCCCGCCGCCGCAGGCGCCCTCAGCGCCACCCCCGGGCGCACTCCAGCCTCCGCCGAACCTGCCACCGCCGAACATACCTCCGCCGACGATGCTTCCGCCGATGTCGCAAATGCCTCCCAACATAATGCCTATTTCAGGCTCGCAGACAATCGTCGTGACGGTTCCCAACGTACCCAACGTCCCTCCGCCGAACGTCCTGCCCTCGATGATCATGTCCGCGCCGCCGCCGGTCCACAGCGTGGCCTCGAGCATCAATTCCGTTCCACCGCCTAACCTGAATATCCCTCCTCCAAACGTGCCGCCTCCCACGATGATGCAGAACGCCGGCCCGCCCCCGCACCTGATACCGACGACCTACCCCCTCCCCAATCAGGTGCCTCCCTTGTCGGTCGGACCACCCAACGTTCAGATGCCACCGCCGCCACCACCGCCGGTCAGACCCCCGAGCAGCCTGCGCACCTCCACCGATTCACCAGGTATGATCTCTCGCTGTCGCCCACCCTCCCCCTTTTTCGAGCCTCTTGTCATTAGTTTGTTCGGTATCGAGATTGGCTGCCCAGTCGGAGGAGAGCTTGCGCTACCTCTCGACCGTTGTTCGAGAGGTAGCGTTGGAGGAAAAAAGAAAAAAAAAAGAGAGATCGCTCTTCTCGGACCTCCTAGATTCCTCTTTGCGCGCGCGCCTTCTACGCCAGTTGGGACGTCGCAACTCACATGTATGTCTGACGAACGGTTCTAAGTGTGTCCCGTAGAAGCTGAGCAGCTGGCACGCATTGTGGCTGATTGCGGGGACGAGATTGAACAAGAGGCGAGAGAGAAGAACGCCCAAGATCCTAAATTATGGTAACTACTGTCCTCACTGCTCCTCCTTTTCATCGTTTCTTCCTCTTCCCCACTCGGTGTTTCTTTTTTCTTCTAAATCCAAATAATCTAAATAACCTATATCTAAATCTCTTTTTCTTCCTCGCGGCCCTCCATCCTTATATACTCTATTGTATCTACCTACACGTATTCGTGATCTCAATGACATCCACGATGCCAAGTGTTCCGTCGACCTTTACCCTACCGTGCTATTGTCGATTTTTTTGCAAAAATGTCGGAGAGTAACGTGTTCGTGTACATCCCTTGCTTGCCTACGCCGATGGGGGGAATGCTTGCCCTTTCAAGTGTGCAAAGGACCCCCGTTGACCTTCTCGCGATTCGGACAAAATGGCGACGGCAAGACCAACATTCTTCGCGCCAATTTTCTATCTTTGCATCATGCCTCTTTGTTTTTACGCAGCTTTTCCTCCGTTCTCGGTACCTTTCTCGTTGTATCGCGATGCCGCTTGGCTTTGTGGCGACCTTAGAAAAACGTCAGACCGTCTGTCCGTCCGCGGCTTTGTAGATAGATGAATATATAGATGGATAGAAAGGTAGATAAATAGAAGGTGAAAGAGGAATATAGTTAGATAGATAGAGAGAAAGAGAGAAAGAGAGAGAGAGAGAGAGAGAGAGAGAGAGAGAGAGAGAGAGAGAGAGAGAAGATGCGTCTCTCCAATTCGTAGAAAAAGTCACGTTAACAGAGAAACACGCAGAGAAACACTATCTAGGAGTACATTTAACTCGGCAGCGTTTTAAGTATTGTTTTAATCAAGGTTTCTGCACCAAAAGCAAAGTGCAGCGTATCTGCGGTACAGGAGCTTGGTAGCAAAGTTACGCGCGGAAAAGAGCGAAAAGGATAGTAAGAGCAGCGGAGCAGAGCCCTACTGCCCCGAGGAGGCTCTCAGCGATAATGAGGATATCGAAAAATCTCGGAAGTACACACCTGCTGGACATGGTGAGTAAGAACATCGAGCAGCGCAACGCGCGCTTTTGGCACCTAATCGCACCGATAATCGAACGGCATAAATTCGCTCTAATGGCAGATTGCTCCAAGGAGGACAGCAGGGAGGAACGTAAAAGGAAACGGCGAAGTCGTTGGGGCGATGCGGATAACAAGGTTTCCGTTGCGGAAATAAATCCATCGCATGTTCACAGATCAGGTACAGGACTGTCTCAGCCTGGTATCGCGATACCAGGCCAGATCGGGCAGCCCGCCGTCATTATTCCCCCCTCAAAGGCGCAACGCACCAAACCAAAGAATCCCATGCTCACAAAAATATCGAGAAACGATCCCGCGCTGATACAATACGCGAGGCAAACCTTTGGTACTCTCGACCTAAGCGAGGAGCAATGGAAAAAGGCTGAGGACCATTACAAGGTGCGTGTCGGCGCCGCTAGGTGCATCTCTCAACGGAATGTAAAGCCGAGGGTGTTTCTTGCAGATCAACCTCCTCTACCAGAACTTATTGAGGAAGCGAGAAGAGGTGAAACGATTGGAAGCTCAGGGGAAGCACAAGTACGAGTACGACAGCGACGAGGAGACCGAGGGTGGGACGTGGGAGCACAAGCTACGATCCGCAGAGATGGAGGCGACGCAAATGTGGGCGGAGGAACTTACCGCGCAGGCCGAGGGAAAACACCACATTGGAGACTTCTTGCCGCCCGATGAGTTAAAAAAGTTTATGGAGCAATACAACGCCATTAAGCAGGGCAAAGAGCCCGACCTGAGCGACTACAAGGAATACAAACTGAAGGAGGACAATATAGGTATAGATCGAAGACATGGAATCGGCTCGTGGATTCGAATATATCGCCCCTCCTCCTTTAGGTTTCCAGATGCTGCAGAAACTGGGCTGGTCCGAGGGTCAGGGCCTTGGCAGCGAGGGGAGCGGACGCGTTGAACCCGTCAACAAGTAGGTACTTGCGCTAATCGGCGAATCGGGCTATTATTTTCCTGCAAGATCGATTGCTAATCGCGGCTTTGATGTGTCTACAGGGCGACCAACAGGCTGGACAGTGCGGGATTAGGCTCCGAACGGCCGGACGGTGTCTCGAGGGACGACGACGAGTTCGACGCCTACAGGAAACGAATGATGCTCGCCTATAGGTTCAGGCCTAATCCTCTGGTACGTATTGTGTTGACTGCCTTTAGACCATATCGACCCTCCCCCTGCCCCTCCTCTGTCTCTGCGCCCCTTCACCCAGCGATCGTGTTAATATACGGCATAAAATCTGGTACTCTCTTTCTTCCCTTACAGAACAATCCTCGGAGACCGTACTACTGAGATAGGAAAAGTATCCTTATCTCGGCCTCGCATTCGGGACATTTTTTAACGACCTGCATCCAGGAGAGATCGCCGTTATTTTGTATATTTCAAATTCTGCGAGGAAGGGGCACGATCTACGAAATCGTTGTAAACTCGAACGAGTCGCATAGTCGAATAAAAAGGCCGTTTCTATACATAGAACACGGAGTGCTGTGTGGTGTCCAAAGAGAAAAAGATATGCGCGTTTCGTTACGAACGGTGCCTTGCCTGTTTCACACGAGGATATAAAATAGATGTAACGTACGATGCATCATTTTGTCCAACGGTTTGGGGGCGACCTCGCCCCCTTAGCACTTTCATGTCATATGCGACATTATCGGTGAAGTATAGAATAAGGTATCAGCGCTACGAAACGGTAGGAATTGCAATTAAGTATTGGTATATTGTACTGGTTCCCAACTTGTGTTCCGCGGAGCCCTAGTCTTCCGTAAGCTTCTCGAAAGTGGGTCAGAGATTGTGCCGGGTGCGGGAGGTAGGAAAAGAAGAGGAGAAAGGGAAACCTTATAATTCTAGTTTGCCACTCATTTGCCTTTATTTCGAAAATCAAATACGCCTTCTTTGATCGCAACATCTTTACTCTGCGTGCAACGATTTATCTCAGGCTCTTGCGCTGAGCGCGCTACAAGTAATTCTTGTCTATCAGCTCTCTAAAAATCTCTTTCACTCGCTCCCTATAGAGCCCGCTCGTTTTCAATCGGTTTTCCAACTTTTCCACGTCTCTATGCGGCATCACTGCCTCCTCTTGATCTTCCACATCCATGAAGAGGTGCGTCACGTAGACCGCCATACCGGCCGCGAACTTGCCAAAACGCTTAAAATGTTCGGCCAGCACGCGGCGGGGAAAGAGAGTCTCCGGATCGCAATCGAATCCCGTCAAGCATTCCGCAAGCGCGTCGTAATATTCACACAGTAGTTTCTCGAGGTACGTGTGCCTCGTCTTCAGCGTACTGCAGCAAAAGAGCATGTATGCTATGTCCAGGACCGGCGAGGCGTAGCGACACAATTGAAAGTCGAGGAAGTAGAGGTCGTACGGTTTTCTTTGTTCATCCGCAACGGCCTGCCGCTCTTCCGGCTCCTGAAAGACGCGTAGCCGTTTACGGTCATCGTCATATTCACAAATCTCAGTCCCAACCTAAGCGCTTGGTTCTACGCCAATTTATTAAAGGAAAGACTGCACGTGCATAGGCTCAGATACTATTGTACGTACCTGTCGATACGAAAAGAGCAAGTTGTTTGTCCAGGCGTCCCCGTGATTGAGAACCGCATAGGGTTCAGCAGCATGTCCATCAGTCGCGTCCATCATGTTACGATAAAATCCATCAGCGAACCGATCGAATCTTTCCGAATAGCATCCACCCTCTTCTTTCAGTATCTATTAGCAACAAGGTTTTACTCTCTCCCCTGGACCTCGGATCAGGGAAAGTCAGGGGAAATCGGGGAAGATGGGGAAACTCGGTATCGCTGTCGTAGGACAGGGAGAAAGAGCCGAGGCGCTTTCTCTTCCACGGAAGAATCGATGGGGCTCGCGGTTAGCCTGTTTATTGCCGCACATTACCTCGGTAATAACGCTGCAGAGCATCTTCAGTCTCGGCGAATCTCTAGCTTCGAACTCCAGACTCGGACAAAACAGAGGCTCCTTTATTTGGCTGAGCTCCGCGAAATCCTTCGGTCTCTGTGCGCGAATAGCGAAGCTGTACGCGTGGAATTGTGCGAGACTCTTAAGTGCCAAAGACAGGTGTGGATAGTCCATCATTTTCGAATCCTTCATCGTGTAACCCTTCATGCTCAGATCTTCCAGTAGCAAAAACTGTGGGAAAAGGAGCATTGGCGTGCGTCGAGGGAATCTCAAGGTTGATTTCACCCTCGAGTTGTCTCGTTAGTCGCGCAAAAGGCCGAGAGACGTATGCATCGGCGTGCAGTTAGGACCATTAGAAAAGGGGAGCAGCGAGAAAGGTACGCGGTATCTCGGACACGTAGGAAAGCGTAGGCGATTGCTCGAGCAACGGGCTGTGGTCATTTGCCGCCCGGGTCACGCAAGTTTAGATGTTAAAGGGCCGTCCCTCGAGCGCTTACCTCTTCCCCCGGCGCGTCCGCGCAATCGTACAACCTGGGAATGCGCTGGACCACTCGACCATGCTCTCTCGTCAAATTTTCCAAAGTGGGCAATATGTCTTTGTAAAAATATATCTCGCGTTGAAACATCTTGTCGATACACGCGAGCTGCCATTGCGCCTTCTTCGAAGGCAGGCTCTTTAGGATGTAGCGAATCCTTCTGACTTGCCCGCTCGTCGTGTCCCTTAATTCTACGCGATGCACGACTCCCACGTGATTGTCGCCCGGTTTGCATGCCTCCGTGATTTTTACTTCGGGATTCGTCAAGCGCGAACTTTGAATCAGCCGTTCCAACCATTTCCGCGTTCGGTCATCCTCCTCGCGAAACTGCATTTTGGCTGGCCGCCTTTCGGAAATCCTCGAAAGGTCTTGTCTCTGTCCGACGCAAACGTTCTCGCTGGAACCCCCGAGCTTTGAGTATCGTCTTAGCCAAACTGTCGGCGGTGTTGGTTTTATCTGGCCCATTTAGCTCTTCCCAGCTTTAATCGATATATATATATATATACATATATATAGATATATATATACCGCCGCGAATGAACGATACAAAACAAAGTGTTGCACGGCGTTGACGTAAAGCCGGTCTTGCTCGCCGTCTGATTTACGACATGCGGCCTCGTCATATCGACGATCCCAACTTTCAAGTTGAACGAACGGATGCTTTGCTCGCCGGATCGTCCTCGGGGCAGCTCGGGGCTTAACTCGAGCGGCACCGGGATACAGCCGATCTGTGGAGGATCATAACGACGCGAGTGGCGTTGCGGTTGTTACGGGGAGAGAGTGCGGGGGGCCCTCCTTGGCCGCGTTCGAAGCCCGGGCTTCGAAGCTTTTAATCGCAATTGCGCCACACTCCCACGCGCTCGCGCTAGTTTCGAAGGCCAGATCATTGCAAGCTGAATTACTTCAAGGCGATACGACATTCTCCGACAGTCGCGGTTCGTGATTTGGCCTTATTCTTATATCCATCGAGCCTGACAGCGCGAGCCTTACGTCCAAGCCGCCTCCCCGTCTTGCTCCTTCCTTCCCGGCAAATAAGATAACGATGTTTTCGACGAGCCTACTCACAATTATTCGCACGGAACAGATATCGTATCGGCTGTCTGCAGCCTGCCGGGGTTTTTCCTCGCACTTTTTAATCTGCCTCCGCCCTCTATTCTCATCTTATTTCTCTTTTCCGTCATGTCGCCCGAATGACGGACCGTTACACGGCGGGCAGGCAGCGACGTCCTGTCCGATTCTCCTCCAGCGGAGGCGGCTCTCGCGGAAAAAAGAAAGTCCGCAGCGAGAATAGGATGCTCTGCTCGAATTCTGCTCTATCGAAAGCAAAGGGCGCTCGGAGCGACGTCGTCCCCCGTTACTCGTTCTACGCAAAGCCGGTGATCGATCAAAAATCAATGGGAATCCTGCAATTCGCTCCAAGGCAGTAATTCGGCCGAAGCGCGATGCAGATGGTTGCAGTTTCGTTCACTCGTCGATACCAGTCAACTTCCTTCTACTGGCAAAACCACGGAAAAACATTCTCACTTTCTTTGGAAGAAGTGCGATCGTTCGCGTTCTCGTTCGCCACGCTTGGTCGCCGCCTGAGATAGCGGAATCTGTTTTAAAACGAAGGGAACGGAGGAAAACATTCACTTTCCAACTTCTTATTTTCCGCCCCTCCCCCCGTCGTAACCTCCATTTTTTGCGATCCTCGCTTCGGCCCGACAGCGCGCTCGAGCGCTGTCGGAGCGCCGTCGTAGAGATACGCGCCGGCGATCGCTCGCCGATGCCGCTTTTGGCTAAGCCTCTATACGGCGTATCTTTTTCGTGAGATTTTCTCAGCGGACACTTGGGCTCAGGTCGAGGGACCTTGAAACGTCATTCCTCGTAAGGGTGCTCGCGACGGATGGGCGTGGATGCGGATATCTAGGAGAGGAGCGCTCGGTTTGTTCCCAGTCTGATTTCTGAGCCGGAGGCGCATCTCGAAACGTGTCTCGAAACGACAAGTGACCGCCGTTTCTGTGCGCTTTTGCACCGGCATTTCTTACATCGAGCCGATCGAAAGGATAGGCTTAGGCATTTAAGCATTTAAGCATCGTTTATGTAATATCCATGCGAGCCAGTTTATGTAATTACTCTACACGTGGACACGTATGGCTCTCTATAATCAGCCTCTCTTTCCCTCCTGCCCGCCCCCTCTTACTTTCTCATTCCCTCCCCATCTCCCGCTTCCCCTCTGCGGCCCTCCCCCCTGACGCGTTGGTCCGCCGCTCTCTCGATCGTTCTACCTTTGCTTTCCGTCTCGCGCGTATTCGCGAAAGGCCTCCGATCACGCCGGTCCGAGCACGTAATACTTCCTTTCGAACCACGAATATTCTCGATCTCAGACCCGCGCTGTTCTCTATCCGTCGCAGCTGGTCGCGCCGGATTCGGTACGGAAAGGATCCGTGCGATTCCGGGGTACCCCACCCTGCTTGTCGGGGCTCCGATCCCGCGTCGCCGCCGCCGCCGCCGCCGCCGCCGCTGCCGCCGTAGCCCCCGGCTCGGAGCGAGCGAGTCGGAATGGGATCGGGGTGGCTGTCTGTCCGCTTGCCTGCCCGCCTGTCTGCCTGGCGGGGATAAGCGCTCGCCGCACGCCGCACGCCGCAAAGCCGTACGTGAAAGTAACTCTTATAGTTGACCGAAATCGCGTGTCCGTGGTCCTGTCGGTTACGCCTGGACAATATGCCGCATAACGTTCGGCCCGATTGTGGGGGGTAAACGGCCCTATACGGCTCGAACCTGCCCACTCTCACGGCCGATAGGACACGACCGGAGAGAGCGAGAGAGGCAGAGACCGGTCCGGCCAACACTTTGCCAGTTGCCGCGCCGACCAGCGGGTCGATGCCCGATATCCCTCCGATTCGATTCGCCGCGATAGTCGAGCTTCCGCCCAACCAAAACTCGAGCGTCACCCCTTATTACCGCGTCCAGAAGGGCAAACGCAACTGCAAGGGCGAGGGCGAGGACGAGGACATCGCCGACGCTTGGACGCGAGCCAATGTGCCTTTACCGCAGGACTCGAATTACAAGAGACCTTCGTTCTCCTTCGCTCGGCCCTGGCTTTTGACTTGATTTGGAACACCCCTTCGCCGGTCTCTCTCTCTCTCTCTCTCTCTCTCTCTTCCTCGCTCCCTCCCTCTTCCTCTCCCTCTCCTTCTCTCTTCCGAGGCTCGAACGATAGGAAAGGAGCAGCGACGAGGACCACGGTGAAGGGACGCACGACTGCAATAGCGGAACGGGAAGGAAAAGGGAAAGAGAGTCGGCGCGGGGTGCTACAGAGGGGGAAGCAGAACTACACGGGGGAATGTATCGTTAGCAGCAGTGCCAAAGAAAGTGAACCACCGGGCACCCAGAGAAGCGAAGGAGTCGCGCACAGTCTTGAGTACGCAAGGGAACGCGCGAGCGTCGACGAGAACGAGGACGGGGGCGAGTACGCCAGAAGAGAGGAAACGAAAAGACCGACACCGCGCCCCATGAGGTATTCTGGTCGAAGGGCTTCGCTGCGGCAAAGGGACGAGCGATAATAAAGGAATACGAGCGGTACAACGTGTCGGAAGAAGGAACGACCGAGCATCGTTTACAGCCACTTTATTTCCCGTATCGCTCCTTGGTCCGATCGTCGAAGAGATAGAACAAAATTGAACAACATCGCGAGTCGATGGTATAATGTAAGTTTTCGTCGACGTATCGTTGTGAGCGGTTCGCTCTTTATTTCTCTCTCTCTCTCTCCCTCTTTCTCTTTACCACCCTCGCTCTCTCCCTCTCTCCCTCTCTCTTCTCCCCACCCCTCCCCCCCAATCTCTCTCTCTCTCACGCACACACACACACCGTTTGGAGAAATTTTTTATTGTAACCGGCTACCGCAGTTTTATCGAGTGTTATCATCCCTTAAGTTCCGCGCATTCATTCTCCTGAATTGTCGCGTATTGGCGAAGAGAAAGAGGAAAGAGAGAACGGGAAAACAATCAAAGGTCTGGTTGCTCCGCAGTGACGTCTTCGAAGAATTGAAGGGCCTTGAAGTTTCGCAGATTCCGAAGATCTTCGTTCCAGGAGAATGGCGAATGGTGTCTGAAATCGGTACTGCCTAGAAGTAGGAACTCGCACCGCACCGTCCGCTTACCAAGCTTTGCCTGTCCGATGGACCAGGCCACCTGGTGAATCTCGCGCAACGTACGCCTACGCGTCGAATCAAAATTGCCGATTTGCCCCGCCGCTCCCTTGCGGCCTCTCGCCGCCTGCCGTATAGCCAAGTGCCGGCATTTCCGTGAATATGATCAAAGTGACACTCTTGACCGTATGCCTGTTGGGCCTTGTTCGCGCCGGAAGTCCCAGATTGCCAAGGACGTCCGCTGATCAGCGTAACACGCGCAATATTATCAACAATGGCAATAATGTGACTGGGAATATTTTACCACCGCCTACTCGCAATTCGCAACGAAACAGGTAAGAGTTTCGAATACATTGTCAGAAATAAGAGAGGGAGGGAGGGAGGTTGTGCGTGCGTGCGTGCATGCGTGCGTGTGTGTGTGTGCGTGCGTGCGTGCGTGCGTGCGTGTGTGGGAGAGGGGGAGAATAGGGTAGAGCAAGCGGGGAGCACAGTGGTAGGGCAAATTTGCGAGCAAAGATTACCCGATGCGCGGAACCGTCGGATGATATCCGCTACATCGAGTGCCCTTTGGCCGCCTTCGTCGTCGACGTCGTCGTCGTCGTCAAGTCGATCTTATTCTTCCTACTCGGGAATAACAATTTTCATTGCCTTACCGGGAATCGATTATTAGTGTTTGTCAATTCGAATTTCCCATGCAGCGAGATCGTCCTCTCTAATGCGAACTCCTCTTTCGAGTCGGTCATTTTATTCGGGTAGAAACTTTCCACGTAGAAATCACACAGTATAATCGGCTGGCAAGAGAATATCGCAGGGCGGTGCACGCTTCACGAAACTCTATAGATTTTATTTGAAGATTTTTTTTTGAGCTAATCAACCGTCCCGTATCCTGGCGGGCGGGCCGTTATCGATGAACGCATCTTCTACCACCGCATTGCTCGTCGCGATCATCGCCGAGTTTTCCTTAGTAGCCTCTGCCAGTTTTTTTCACCTGACCAATCATGCGTGTAATTTCGATAGAAGATAGGGATTGCATACGTGCGCTTATCAATATTTATCGTCGCGTGGTATTTGCGACTCGATCGTCTTTAAACATCGTTTAATGCTAACACCGTACACCAGACGGGAGCGTGATTTGTACGAGTCGAGGAATCTGGATGAGCGTTTGGCAGGACAGAGATTCGTGTCTCATACATTATACACACATGGCGCGATGTTGGCGATGGAAAGATCGAAGCGGGAGTAAATATCCAACGTAAGTGCCACTTCGCGTCTCTTTTATTATCGACGCATCGTCTGTATAGATGGAACAAGCAAGGGATACCACCATTGGCAAATGCGATTAGGCATCGCAACTTTTCTAGCTGGCCGTAGATACAATTTACCAATAACCTGTCAACTAACTTTCGATACAACGTGCGAAATTTTTTCAATGGAACAAACGTGCAAAGCAGTTAATTCCGCTATCGTTCCTTTCCATGCTTTCTCCTGCCATCGCTCATATCTAGATGGTCTCCATTACAATTTTGTGCTGCATTCCTGTGAGTTTTCGCGTAACGCGGCTTGGTCGTGCAAAAAAAGGAACCACGGCGCATTATAAGCAACCGTTCGAAATCAGAGTCAGCGACCGTGGAACGGAAGGCGGACTACCGTTAAGCTTTAAGCGTAATCCCTACAAATGAGCGGAAGTCTTTGAAAGAATGAAAAAAAGTCTTGAAAGCGATAATCGTCCTCCCGCCGTGAATCGGCCATCTAAAGGTAGATGGCGCGAAGGCGAATAAAGCGACCGGAAAGAAACGTGGAGCCGGCCGTAACGTCGGGAAGATATTCGCATTTACTCAAGCCTACCAGGCAAAGTCAATTTCCAATTAAATTCATGTCAATTCTATATCGACGATTTTCACCGACAAGTCTTGAAAATATAACGGGAATGTCGCATCACCGTGCACGAATTTTGCGCTTCTCTCTCGTGAATCTCTCAGAGAATTCTGGACAGGATCGCGGAAGTATAAAAGGGTTCGTGGCTCGTTGTTCGTTCCCCGTAGCTCGTAGCTCGTATCTCGTGCCCTATACCTTACACGGGATGCTTAGGCATTGTGACGGAGCGAGGAAGCGGTATGTTTGGTGGTACGACGTAGTGCCCTCGCTTCGACCATTTTTCCTCAAGTTTGCGCAATCTGCACGGCGAGCTCTAGTTATGACAATGCAGTGACGCAAACCTAGTCAGGTTCCTCGAAAGAAATCAAGGTACGCGACGTTACGCCGCGAATCACGATGATCAATGGCATTCTGAAAAAAAAAAAAAAGGTCGACTTCGAATGGGCAATGGGGAAAAAGTGCGGATACCTCGGATCTACGACCTTTGAAATTAGTCCCGAGTTTCGCGCGAAATTTCAGCCCGATAGAAGCGTGATCACGTATATCTCAATAACCGACATCGGAGCCATCGATAGGAAAATGATAGGCGCAAGAACGCGTTCGGATGTTATCTCGATCGAGAACGGGTAAAAAGGAACGTTTGCCGCAGTCGGGGAATGGAACGCAATCGTGCGGACGTTACGTAAGACCGCAGCGGTGCAAACCACCAAGTACATCGCCAACAGGCTGGCCTTCCTTCCAGTCTTTGGAATATCGATCTGCTCGACATTCCTCGATCCTTGGAGAAGGTGTACGCCCATACGCCTAATGGTTCGCGTTACCGCATTATTTCCCCGCTTTCAGAAACGTTGTTAGAAAGGAGACGAAGGTTTTCCTGCAAAATTTCCATTGTTGTCGTTCCCCATTCCACTCGAGTAGCAGCCGTGCATGTCGAGGATGTCACGCGCCCCGTCGAAGTGATCGCAACTGCCATTGTGCTTGCCTCGTGCCTACCGCACATATATTTGCACGAAAACTTGATTATCGGGGGAGGGAGGGAGGCAGTTTTTCGCGAGGTCTCGAAGAAGCACATTGGGCAGGATCGAGTAGCAGCAGAGTAGACGTACGAGGCACGGTGCATTGGCGCACTTACGTAGGATCGGCAAAGAAAATCGTCGCGTTAGAAAGTCGTTTCGACCGTAGTAGCTGGATTAGGGGCCGCTAAACGCTAAAAGTAAAGGTAGAAAGTAAAATCAAGCCGGACTTGGTCTACGATCTTTTCCGTCCATCTATCGAAAGACCGACGAGGCGCTTGTCGTGCCATCGGCCCCGATCGGTAGCGCGAGATGAGATACCGAGTCGTGGAAAAATCGAGCTAGTCCCGACTGTCGGGTCGCTCTTTCGGTCGATGACTCGGCGGGGGATAGAGGTTAAATGATGGCATCGTGGGCAATCGATGCAATGTCGAGTTACCATGTGTCCAAGACAAATGAAAGGAATCGAAACGTAACACGCGCGCGTCTTTGAAGACGCACGAGGCATAGTCGAAGAAAAAGCCTATTCTCTTTGCCTACCGTGAAGAGTGCTCGCGAAGCAGCGAGAGATCATTTTGATCGGCCGCAGTCCACTTTCCTCTCTCCCTCTGAGCCGCGACCGAACGAAGACGGAGACGGGGGCGGAGTCGGAGACCCGCTCGCGGAGAACCGGTCGAGATCAATATTTTTTCTACCAATTTCCTTTCGCCAATGCGGGAATGTTCATTTTTGAGGAGGTCGCGCGTGCCGGTGCGCGCCGACAATACGTCCCTGCAGCCGGGCTCTCGAACCAGAATGCCCCCCGCAGAGCGCGGGGTAGGCAAAACTCGACTTGGACGCGGAGTCGCGTATGAGCGATTCGGGCTGCGCGTTTTGAAAGAGCGCCGACCGGTGGATCAGTCCCAAGGTGCACGCACCGAAAGAAGGCGAATCCTCTGCCCATGTTTAAGAACTGGATCAGCGACCCGTCGTTAATTCCAACGACGTATCGGCGAAGCTTTGCAAGACTCCAACCGCAATTACGCCAGTCCAACACGTTCAAGGGCGAATCCACCGCACATCGGGTACGCAACTATGGACCCGAATCTTGCAAGGTCGAACCACAGAGCAGAGAAATAATCTTATAGCTTAGAGCTAAAGGTGGCAGATACGACAACAAGCGGTCAGATTTTTCGTACCCATCGAACATTGCTCGGCGCGCAACATTGAAATCATACATACGACTGCCCGATGGTAAAATCATACATGTGTCTCCCATAGGTCAAAACTACAGTGGGAAACACTGCAATGGCGTAGCGTAGCTTTTAGTTTGACCCCCCCCCCCCGCCTCGTGCCCTCCAGTGGACGACCATTCGCAAGGAACCAGCCAGCCGCGAACACTCACATTTTTACCTTTCTTACCCACGACGCGCGAGCAAGGAGGGAGAGTGAAATCTGGACGAGTATCACTTTCGATTTGTCGCAGATACGATGAGGGCGCAGTGTCATCTATGGATATGAACGTGTAAACCGGTATGGACTGTACTTCGATTCATCATTTTTCTTTCGAGAAGAGTATCCTCCATTTTGAATGCGAGAATTGTAAAGGCGTAATAATCGTAGGGGATCTCTCGGGTAACGCGTTCATTGTCACCTAATTTTTCCGTGTTAAACCACGAGGATCGCGGCGTCAACGTAGCGACCAATTTCTGCATACTACGATTAAACGAGCCTGTACTCTCGTGTCGGTAGTGTCAGAGGGAAGAAGTACTAGAGGGGGGAGAGGCTGGGACGCGGTCGTTTCCAGTACTCGCGACAACACTCTCTACCGCGGTTAACGTAGAAGAAATTCAAGTCGTGTCATCAGTGGAATTGATGAACACGTAAATATCTTATTATCAGGTTTTAACAACAGCGCGGAGAACACCGCCACGTCGTTACTTACTCCTGACTCGAATGCGATATTGGAATATCTGCATCGTTATTTTCGTCATTGCACATTGATATTTCAATTTAATTCAGCGAGTTCACACATTTTTATCATCGAGTACCATTCGTACATACGCTTTCTTTATTTCCTTTATGGATAAACGCCGGAGTTGAGAGTAACGGTCGTTTATCGCCGCGCAACGTACTTTTCACATAATACCATCGTTTGATTATCCGCGACGTTCAAAACTGTTCTTTTTGCGTCATTTCACGTGACAGTGAGTGTTTCGATAGAATTTTCGTGATTACAGTCAGGGTAGAAGAACACACGATGGTCATCGGTGACCGACACGGTAATCGCAGGCGGTGCCGTAGGAACCGATAACGCGTGGTCCGATAGGAGAAGAAAACCGACTCGGAGAAACAATGTATTTTGGTACGCGATACGTTGGCCGTTAGCGACATTCCTGTTCCTCCCCTTTTCGTAAATCGACATTGCAATCGCGCGCACGAAAGCCGAGTTACCGTGCAGACCTTTCGTTGGTATATATTACGCGAATATTACAAGACGTTGAGACGTTTGTCTTTCGGGGGCTTACCGTACGGTTCTTGCATTGGACTTACTTCGAGTACGAGTTTCGGATTGGAAAGGATCGTAGCAAGTGTGAGCGCGCGAATACTGACCTACCTGCAAACCGGTTGCGCAAGGTACGAGACACAGTTGCAGCAGGCTCCGTATCGTCGGAGAGGAAACGATAGACACGCATCGCGTCATAGCCCGTACTTGGAGCGCGCTTGGGAACCGACAGCCCTTCAAGGGCCTTGCGTTGCGTCGCCGGTTCCCAAGGTCTTGGAAGGCATTTCGAAACGTGTCCTACCATACACGCCCTCCTCTCCTCGGAAAGAGCCGGGGTGTCCCGCTCGTACGTCTCCAGCGAGAAAAGCGAAAGCGAAAGCGAGAAGAGCTTTCTTACGGGCTCCGTCACCGTTCCTCGATGCGGTAACCCCGCGATTACGTCGTCAATTTTACGCCGACACACGTATCGCCGGGATGCAATTACGTTTATCGGCAGAGCTCGATGTTCGCGAAGAAGTATCAGCGATCGATGGCGTAGGAAAGGTAGATTCTTAGATACGCGCATGCTCGTAGGGTCGCGCGCATTGTTTCCAATAGGGCACGGAAGATTTTTTTTTTTTTTTTCGGCGTCGATCGCGCTGTGGTCATTTGGCCTAGGAACCGTCGTTTAAGGTGGATTCCAAAGCACCAGATCTACGGTAGACGTATCGCGTGGAGAAACCAGAGGCGATGGGTCGGATTCGAAGCCGGCTCCCCAGCGTGGAAGTCCGAGCTTCTGTCCACTGCAGCGCCGTAGCCCTACATCGAAGGTTTGCCGATGAAATCCGGCTTAGCCGTGTATCATCCACGAGTGGAAAGTAATTCGGCGGAAAAGTTTGATGCGCAACAACGGAGGACGGCAAGGGAAGGGAATCCCTTCGGCACGCGCGACGCAGCTTGCCGCTCCTTCCTTCCGCGTTACTCGGAGGCGAAAAGTTAGGAAAAAACCGGTCGGCCATTACCGAGGATCCGGTATTTCGAGGAAGTGGATCGCGACACGGCCCGCGCGCGTCGCGTAATTTCGAAATTGTTCTCTCGATCGACCACACGTCGTTTCGCCGACGTTTGCAGCCGCCTTGGGGCGCGGAGCGGTTAGAGTCTGCTCGGTAAATCGACGCGTGGTTCTCCCCGGAACAGGGCTCCTCGCTCGCAACCTTGCTCTCCTATTACGACCTATTAGTTAAGCTCCGTTACAACCAGTCTCATGATTCGCATATACGCTCGTTACAGAGAGCAATACCTTTTTAATGTCTTCGAGGTAATAGTGTCGACATTGGAATCGAAGTTGCAACGTATCGAAAACTTGGACAAGGCGGTGGAACATCTGATGAGACGAGTGGAAGGTCTGGACGCGCGAGTGAACGATAACATAGACAAAACCGACGCGGTTATCACGAAGCTTCGGAGTTTGGACCTGAAACTTTTCAGCCCGCAAATAGCGCCCCTTTCGGAAGTGACTCACTTGAGTAGAGGTACCGAGAGCAACGGAGAGAGCGGCCACGGCGATGGTACGTACGCAGCGATGCGCCCTGCTCTCGATATCGTCGAGAGTTTCTCGCCCGGCGGTGCTCGTTGTCGCAAACGTTCCCCCCGCGACAACAGGGTGGAAGGCTTTATCTCGGCGGGGCGGGGCAGGCCGAGCGTCGGTTCGAGCCCGTCTTTCGTCGAAGGCCACAGACCTCGAGCGGCGAAACAGCCTTCCTCGGCTCATCTCGCCCGTTTCGACTTTGTGGTCCAACGGAGAGACAAATCTCGTTTCTTCCGCCAGCGTTACGGCTCCGAGCTGCCAGCCTTCTCCCGCCCTGCCATCGTCATCGCTTCCGCCACTGCCCCACGCGGATCGTCAGACTCCGCGCGAGAGGGGACCGTTATTCCGAAGCGTGCCTCGCTTTTGTCGCAGCCCATACCCACGAGTCGCACCCCTACAACCCTACTTAGCTCCGCGAACCCAATACGGCCGAAACGTAGGTATATAACAGATTCTGCCCCACGAAACAGTTTCCCCGATTCGGCCGAACGCTCGGGAGGGCACCGACGCGTCGTCCTCCGAGGCCCTCGGAGAGAAGCTGCTCTCGCTCGATCAAAAGGTTTCCGACATAGACGACAAATTGGTCAGCCTGAAGAATCAATTGGACAGCAACTTTTTACAAAACGACGACATAAACGCCGAGGCGAGCGAGAAGAAGCCGGTGAGCATGAGCGTTATCGAGATAACCAAGGCGATGAGTAACGAAGTGATGAATCACATGACGATCGAGATCGAGAATCTGAGGCAGGCCACCGGCAGCATGGACCGAAAGCTGCAGTTTCACATGAACGTCGTTTCGGACAACTTGGGGGCGGTGTACAACATGGTCACGGACGTGCACGACGCGATCATGGACGGGCCGAGTCCGCCGAGCGACAGGCGCCGCAGCGCCAACGGGACGAGCTCG
The DNA here is from genome assembly GCA_038496175.1 of Ampulex compressa. Taxonomy (NCBI): domain Eukaryota; kingdom Metazoa; phylum Arthropoda; class Insecta; order Hymenoptera; family Ampulicidae; genus Ampulex; species Ampulex compressa. The sequence goes on along the minus strand of JBCFXI010000471.1, from coordinate 5,353 downwards.
ACGACGGAACGAAGCGCTGCGAGCCGGAGCAAGATCGAGGGCTCGATGGAGCGAAAGTACCCGATGCTCACCGTTTCGGAGAAGATGGACGAAGTTTGGAACGTCGTGGTAAGTAGAGCAAAGTGCCACGGGCTCGTCGGGACCTCCGGCGCGCCCAAGAGGCTGCCGCGTCTTCCCTCTTCCTCGCCGATCGTCGATCTTGTGCCCACCGTTCTCCGACTGGCGAGAATCGGGAGTCTCTTCGGTGCGATCATCCTTACGCTCGTACGCAGATCGGTACGAAGAATTCGGTGGACGATCTGTTGCCAAAGTCGGACGAGCTACTGACGCAGACGCAGAGGCAGGAGAGGGCGATAAACGAGATTCACGCGGACCTCAGATCGAAGACGAACAAGATAATCGAGAATCTGCGGGGCGTCGAGAGCAGGCTACGGAAGCAAGAGGACGACGTCGCAACCCTCGCGCAGCGCCCGATCCCGGCGGAACTGCTGCTGGACCCTACGATCGACAGACTGGTGGAGTACGACCCCAACAGGTTAGCGTCCGGCGTAAATCCGAAATTCGATCCGGCGCTCGGAGCCGCTTATTCGAGTTCTTGGCCACGCGCAGGTACGTGGAGTCGGTGGAAGATTTTGCGCCCGAGACGACGACCGGCACCGCCGCTTCCTCGACTTTAGCGCCGACGATCGTCCAGCCGGCGACAGTGGATGCCAGCACGAACAACAGCTCTCTGGCAGCGACCCTGCCGGCCGCCACGCTCCTATCGAGTTCCCAGAGGGCGCCCGGGAAGAACGCCCTGGGCGTCATATTTCCGAGCGTCAAGAACAAACCCAGTCCGGCCAATACGACACTCGCTTCCGACGTCTTCATCGGTTATAAGGACGTAAAGGTAGGACGCGAGCGTCGGTAGTGTCGCGGTAGACGTGGGTAAGCGTCGCGAATGATTCCGACAAGAACGATGGAAGGAAATGGATGCGCAGGAGATGGGTCATTGGGCGCTATAACAAAACCGATGGCGATCACCTCGGGTGCGGCTGAAACCGATCTTTGCGCAGATCGGTTTCGAGTCTCCACCTAGCGATATAGCATCGTCTCGAGGATCGCCGATATCGATATAGGATACTCCCCGTTGCAGGGCTACTCTTGCGTGGATCTGTCGAACGCCGGCATGCGGGAGAGCGGAGTTTATTATCTTCAGATACGAGGGACGACCTACTGGTTTCTCAAGGTGTACTGCGAGCAAGAAATTGCCGACGGCGGCTGGACGGTCAGTAAAGGGACTAACTTGCCAGGTCGTGGCCGCGCGCCATTGCCGCCTCGGTTGATGCTCGAGCTCGGAGACGACCGCGGCGATTGACCGACTCGCTTTCCTCTCGCAGGTCATTCAACGGAGGGACGACTTTGGCGAGCCTCGAGAGAACTTTAATCGAGATTGGGCCGACTACAAGAACGGCTTCGGCGATCCCGCTCGCGAATTTTGGCTCGGCAATGAAAATATTTACATGCTCACGAACAACGAGGATTACGCGCTGAGGGTCGAGCTGGAGGATTTCGAAGGTAACAAAAGGTAATGAGGGTTAAGCTTTTTCGGGATGGAAGTAGAGTGCATCTCTCTCTCTCTCTCTCTCTCTCTCTCTCTCTCTCTCTGTGTGTCTCTCGCCCTCCCTCTCTCTCTCCACCTCTTTCCGCTAAAGCTCCTTCTTTCAGGTACGCCCAATATTCCCACTTTAAGATCTACTCGGAAGCGGAATACTACAAGCTGGAGATCGATGGCTACGAGGGCAACGCCGGTGATTCTTTGAACGATCCTTGGTACGGCTCCAACAATAGTCCCTTTTCAACGTACAACAGGTGAGGGGAAAGTCTCGACTCTCCGTCCCTCTGGCTTCGAAACCGACAAGACTCTCGGTGTAATATTACAATCTTACAGCATTTAACCGACACTGCGCTCGTCTCTTTTCGTTTCGCAGAGATAACGATAGGTCGTCGCTGAATTGCGCCTCCATGCTCAAAGGTGGATGGTGGTGGAAATCTTGTGGAAGGGGCCTGAACGGTCTTTACCTGAACGATCCGCAGGATCTGACCGCGCGCCAAGGTTCGTTCGCTTTCGCGACTCTCCGCGATGGCGCCCTTTCTCGCTCCTCGCACCGTGACCTCCACCGCGGATCGGTCCTTGTCAAGATTAAGCTTAATTCGATCTCGTACGCAGGTATCGTCTGGTTTCGCTGGAGAGGTTGGGACTACACGTTGAAGCGAGCAACGATGATGATAAAGCCGAGAGGGCCAACGGTAGCGGCACCGTAAATCCAGGAACCGCGATCCCGACTCGTGGCGCCCCTGCCGAAGCCGCGCGCGACGCACCACTCGCGATTACCAAATAAGCGGACGATGTCATCGGCCAGGTATGGTTCTGCCTCCGCCAGGAATCAAGTCGACGCGATTCGACCGGAGAGTGCTCGAGTCGAGGCTGGACTCTGTCGTCCGTGCATTTTGGCATCCCCGATCGATCCCACGGCCAGCGAGGACGCGAGCGGGAGGCAGATTTCGAAGCGCGCGAGAGAGAGAGAGAGAGAGAGAGGGAGAGAGAGAGGGCGGGAGAGTGCCGGTCCGCGGGAAAGCGCGAAGCGCCTACGACACGGACCGTTAGAATTGCGCGTAGTGCGGTAGCCGTTGGAAAGGGGCGATGGTCGATGCCCACGCGGCGAGGCTGGTTCCAACAACGAGTACGACGAACCGCGCAGCCTTCTCGATCGGTCGTGCAACTTGGGCTCCGCGTTCGAAAGTAGCGGACACGGACCGGTATACCAACCGAACGCGTATTTAATCGTGACGATCGCTCGACCATATCCGCGAAAGCTTGGTCGGAGCTCCGAGGACGACATTTCGGAATAAAGAGATTTATCTTTCGTAGTTTTCACGGTTTTTCTCCTCCCCTTCCCACCATTGCGCATGCCGAAACGTATCGACGGCTCTCGATAGCCGGGTAAGTCACTCGGAGAACGTAGATCTCGAAGACGGACGAGCATATGGAACAGACCCAATATACGCAATACGTTATTTCGCCCGTGTCACATATGACATTATCGGCGCCGGATAAAATACGATATCGGCGCTGAGGAATCGCGCTGGTAAGAAAATGTTGCCGGCTTCGTGGGAATTCCGAAGCGAAATACGCAATCGGAAAACGTCCAAGTCGATTAGGCGCGTATTGAAATTAACAGACATCTATCAACACGGCTATCGTCGCGAATCGATGAAAAGATAAACTTACTCGAGGCTATACCGATGACAGTCGTACGAAAAAGCGACTTGCGCAACGTATTCGCTTTTGCTTCAAAGTCGTGCGAGTCTAATCGTACGCATCGAAAGAGATCGACAGGACTTGCGATTTTTTAAGTACGGTGATATTCGACAGAATTTTCTTTTTCATCTGCCTTTCGCGTCCGAAGGCGCAGTAGAACAGACTTGTAAAGGATAGTGTAGCGTGTTCTATTACTAGATCCGATTCTTGCCCAGGGGAAAGAACGTACTAGGCTTCTTTACAACAATTTATTAACCGACTAGTTGAACAACTAACAAAGATAGAAAAAAAAGGACGCGCTTTCTTTCTTCTCGCGTACCCAAACTAGTTCTCTCTGGCCTGCTGGCCAGCGGGCGCTGCTAGCGCTTCCGGTTTTGGGGAATCGCGATGGCCAATCAGCTATCCTTGAAGTTTCAGCCAATCGCCGAGACCCCAAAATAGGAGCGCATCGGTGGCAGCAGAAAGGCAGCGAGTATCGCGATCGGTATGGCAGGAGTGTCAGCGTATAAAGTTAGAGAACCGCCGATGGCGGCGGTGATTCTCTCGTTTCACAGGTCAGCCACCGAAGCTGGGCAGTGGAGAGAGATCGGGGACGTCAGAAAGAAGGCAAGCGGCGATGCGGTAGTCGCAGGAGAGCACACACGCATACCGAGGAGGCTGCTGCAGGGAGAAGCTGGAGAAAAGCTAGAGTCGTGTAGCGGACAAAAGCCCGAACTTGCTCGCGGTCGACCCACTGACCTCTAGCAGGCAAGGGGAGAGACGATAGAATCGTTGGGAGTACGCAATCATCTCGATCGCTCACAGATGTCTCTGCCGTAGCGCGACTGTATCGACCGTCTACTCCTTCTTCCGTTAGGTGGCCGCCCTTTTGTTCTCTCGCACGTAGCCCACCCACGCTCCGTAATGTATCAATACTCGAATAAATTACGTTTTATAACCGAGTAACAACGTATATATACGCGTAATATCGCGCGCGCCAAATCGCAGAGCTGGTTTACAATGGAACACCGTCCAATGTACTCTTGAAAATAAAGAAGTTGCGAAACATATCTCTCTCGTGTTTTCACTCGAAAGAACCCTCAAACCCCTAATTGATAGTAGCGGTGAGTTTGTCGACAGCCCTGATTTGCTTAGATGATTTCGGAGGTATCTCGCGGAAAAATGGAGAAACCTCGGAGAGAAAGAGAGAAATCTAGAGATTTGGAGGAAGCAGTTTTCTTCCCCCTTTTTTTTTTCAAGCGAAAACTTTATTACGAATATTTTTTTTCAACTGGTTTCTTTTTCTTTTTTTTTTAATCGAAAATTTCGCTATATATCTTTTTTTTCAACCGATTATCTTTATTTATTTATTTCCCGAAGACATCGTAGACGTGTCGCAACAAACTCTCAGAATGGATTTTTGAAATTTACTTCAATTTTCCTCTATAAAAAATGCAGATTTGCCAGTGATGGGAATTTATTTCTTTTCTTTCGTCGTGCTTTTTTTTCCAAATTACGGTTCCGAGACGTGCGCAGAATTTTTGCGAGTACGAAGAGCACAATTATGACGCGCTTATCTTAAAATCGCGGCCAGAAAGGTTATTCAACGTTTCGTAGAAGTACACCGAGAGTAGCGCCTCCATCGGTGGGAAAGCAAAACAAGGGCAGGGCCGTAGTTACGCTTTCCAAGGCCCCCGGTGCAGGAAATTAAATTTTTATTCGTTTCTTCCGTCCACAATTTTGAAAAAAACGCAAAATAAACGCGACGCTCATCGTCGGGGGGGGGGGAGAGACCGAACTAGTGGAACAGTTCGTTCTTGGAAAAATTATTAAAAAAAAGTTCCATCGTTGGAACGAACAGATTCGTACCTCGTGGATCTTTGTCGTCGAATTTATTCGTAAAATTTACAAAAAGTACGTCTTTTCATTTTTTTTTTTTTTAACACGTTACGCGCCCCGCCGGTTCCTGGGGAAGAGAAAGAATCTTAAAAGAGCATACGGGACAGTCGAGAACGAAGGGTCAGGGAGAGGAGCAGGGAAAAGCGAATCACAGAGAAAAGAGTCAGAGTAGAG
>JBCFXI010000470.1:0-155502 GCA_038496175.1 Ampulex compressa | reverse complement strand
AGAGCTGATATTGCAAGGCTTGTGTGTGAAAAAGTTCTATTAATTCTACACAGTAGTTTTTGGTTGGTGAAAAACGAAAAACAAAACGAAATGACTTTCCGAACAACCCAATAAATTTATGGCGCATTAAATATCATTTAGCTTCTGATAAATATTTCAATGTAATAAATCATATTATTTTAGATTTTAGAATCCTCATATTAGATTTTAGAAAAAGAAATAGACCTATTATTATGTACTAATGTCGCATCACAAATGCTGGGCTAAAACAAGGATTAACGAAAAAAGGTATATTAAATAATACAAATAATAAGTAAGAAATGGTTAGTTTTTTGTCATAGCGGTGCTATAAAATACAGTAATTCTATGAATAATGTGTATTCATAATACAGTGTCCTATAGGAATAAAATTATAATTCTCTGCGCTGTTCACAACTGGACCTTTTTTCTTGTGAAGCTATTTTTGTAGAGTTCGATGTCTATATCGATGCATGAAAAAAAAACATCAAGGTCTAAAGAACTTCGCTTCCAAGAAGAACTATCAAGAAAGAAAGCGGCAATTATGACCTTGATTACAAAGATATGACCGTCAAGATTTTGCACCATTGCGGGATTACAACACAAAGAGCGAACGAAATCTCCTTTTCGTAAGAATCTACTCGATTAATTCGGGTTAATAACAAAACTTCCTAAACACGCAAGCCCCCACGTGTAATGCCCATATACCTGGAAGCATTGCGCTTTAAAATCGTTTCTGCAATCTTCTCGCAAATCGCTTTCTTCCGAGAACTTCGCTCTACCCCGAAGATCTAAGCCACGCAATTCCGTAAAGTCATATACGCGACATTGATGTACGAGGAAAAGCCTGTACACGTAGAACGTAAATATTTCATTAGCAAAAACAATCCCTCTTTGTCTACTAAGCTCTGCAACCTGATCCCAGAGAATTTCGATTTAAGTATTTAATACATTGCACGATAATTTAACTAATCAAAAACGTCAGTTATCTAATATTTTAGCCATTGTAGTTTTTTATTTTACACAATATTATTCTATTTTGTGTACATAGCAATCGATAATGAAGATCAGAATTTATAATTGAGAAAATAACCATTTCCTTCTTTATTTTATAGTCAAAGCATCGTTAGTACATTTTAATCATTTTCCTTGTTATATAAAATTAATCTTGAGCGTTACATGGTTGGAGTTTTTGCAATATTTCATTTTCTTCAGATTAACGTGTCTTATATCAATTTTCTTTGAAAACAAAGAATATATAATAACACGATTTACACGTTGAATTTTATATAAATCTTTATTATTTCATGAATTTTTTTTTTTAAGAATTATGAATCTAAAGCGAATTGTTTAAACACTAATTCCTCAACTCTAATTTTAGTACAACAGGTCACTATTATGCCTATACTTTCGCTTTATCAATAAGCAGCCAACGCAGCTTTCAAGAAAATAAAGATTCCAATAATATTCAGAATCGACCAATGCGTCTAGGCGGCGCATTACGCGAATAGAAACCAGACTTCAGTTTTGTAGGGGTCGTCGTACCGCAGATCGATCTCTGCCGAGAATGGATAGCTGCGTAAAGTCTCATTTACATATTCTATAATAAACCATGATGTACACCACTGCACTTTCGTATCAGCAAACCCAACAACTATTTACGTAATTCCAAAATATCCACCATTATTCGCTCCTACTTTCTTGCTAAGCACAAATAAAGTAGCTTTCGCAAAAATAAAAACGTTAACGTCATTCAGAATCAAGTAACCCGTTTATACGGTATCGTTGTTAGCGTGGAAAAATCAAACTTTTCTTTTCCAAGTGCCATCGTATCCAAGATCACTCTTCATAGAGAAACAAAAATATCTATCTTTCATAAATTATTCATCGCGCTATCATAGCTCCAAATGACAAAAACCCAAATTAATTATACAAATATGAAAACGGCCGGGCATACCCACTTAGGTTTTGCTTTCAGCGAGCGAAAGTAAAGCAAGCATTATTTAAGATGGTGGCTCGTCAAAGAATAAAAGTTCCAGCATCGTTCAATGTCGAGCAACGCGCATAGTCGGTGCACTGCACGCGTGGAAACACCAGACTTTGGTTTCCTCGAGGTCGTCGTACCGCAGATCAATCTCGAGGTAGAAGGGAGGAGTGCCGAGCGAGGTAGACGCAACGTGAGCTCGGATTTTCCCTTGGACCTAAAACGACGTCGGTTTCGCCCCATCGACCAGCGGACCAAATTTTCCCGAGTTTACCGTCTCCCGCCATCTTCGATGGCCGATCCTACGTCTTCCGCAAATACGCGTAGGAGGGGAAAAAAGCGGTCGGGCGGCGACGCCACCCCGATCGATCGATTCTGTCCCCTCCCAGGGTGCAGCATGGGGTGAGAAGCTATCTTGGGAGGCGAAACGTTAAATCGGGAGATGGGCACACTTTCGTCCGCCCTCGGAATATTGGCAGCGAGCTGAGAATTTCTGCGAGCAAGTTTACACGTTCGACGCCGAGCTAAATTTTCCGCTTGCGTCGGCCGCACTATTCCCTAATGACACCAGTAATTGTACGAAAAACATTTACAGCTGTTTCTTACGATGCCACGTTCCGCGATAAAGGGAGCAGGAAAATTGCAGACTTGGAGCTATCGGTAAGATGAAATATTTGGAATTGCGGTCTAAGTAAGATACTCAGAACTATGATAGTATAGGAAATGTAAGTTTGAGAGTACGTGGGCGAGTTGTATTTGATTCGTCCGTAATATCAGTCCAGCTTTCGACGTTTCACGTACGACGTAAATTCACAGGTTTAAAACGCACTTTAGTGTGTTAACATCGGCGGGGAACGCGATACACATTTTTTTGTACATTACTGAACAATCTAATAAACATTATACATTAAAAAAAAAATATATATTCATATTCATATTCAAAGACTGATATTTTTTGTTGAAGCGGTGCACGCCTCAAAAATACGTCCAAAGAGCCACGTTGGCCTTTGCGATCTAGTACGACATTTGACACAGTTCCGTCCTTTTTTTCGGGTGTGCAGGACGTGGACGTCGGGCCGATGCGATCGATATTTTTGGTCCAGAGAGTTTAAATACGTGCAAGCGACATTCCACGGCGGAGCCGACGTCCTTGAGACGGTGGTTTAAGACACAAATAGAAGTTTAACAGATCGAAGCCGGACGTAGGTCTGCTCGTTACGTATCGACATGTCGTAGCACCGTCAGTTATCAAGTTGACACGACTATCAAGCACTAACTAAACCCTGGACACGTGGGCGGCGGCCATGTCTACCCAAATCTTGACACGGGTTATCGAGTGATAACTAATTTATGCGGATGAAGCCATCAAACGTACCGTTCATCGATCATGCCTCGGTGATCGCTGATAATTACGTTATTTCCGTGTTTCGCCTGAATATGACTAGAGCTCGATTACGTAATAGGCAAGCGTAGGATAACTATCCAAGGCTATTGAAGGCCGAACAGCAAAAAAAGAATGTTTGGTAATTATCTGAAATAGGGTTTTCATCGCTGACTCTAATAAACTTGAAATATGTTGTCAAGATCATCGGTTGAAGAACAACTATTTTTTTATTAACAGCAATGCGGGAATAGCCGCGCATTATGTTGTTTAACATAGATTCAAAATTATTTACGATTTATTATCGTACAACTATTCAGCAAGCAATATTAATTCATGCACGGCCAAGGGATAGAACTACAGGATCAGGATAGAGAATGCGAGAGTTGTTTATTTCCTAACATTGACCACTATAATTCTATAACCTACAGCTTACACTTTAAACACTATCACCATCCATGCATTGAAGTTTATCGTATAAAAAAATAAATCAACCATGTACAATCGCGATGTGAGCAAACATTAAAAGCGAAGAAAGAAGGAAGGATGAGGAAACGAGAATATTCATCTATCGTATCCCGATTTTTTGCCAAATTATCAGCAGCCAAGATTATACAGTATAATACGTTATCGATCATAGTCTAATGTAAATTTTAAAACACGAACCATGGTTTTTCGTGGGAAAAAAATTCACGCTTCGGTTATGGTTTATCGAACAAAGGAGGGAAGCTAAGGAGTAGGAGGACACGCTGATATTCATTCATGAGAACTAAAGAGCCCGAGAAAACCCCGAGGTTTCGAGGCTTTGCGTGCCTCGGTTCTCCTCCACGAAGCTTTTAACGATCCCCCCGTGGCGAACGTTAGACGATCGTAACCCGCTCCACCGTAAATAGTCTTCCATCGAAATCTTCCCTTCTTCGCCTCCCAGACCCTCTTTGCCAGAATCAACGAGGTTGTTATCGATCGACAGAGAGGCCTTTCGTCGTTCGCGTATCCTGAAATCCATTTGGATTTGACCCACTGCTTGTAAGCTGTGCTCGTCGATGACGACATTGACGACGAGATCGTGACGAAAAAATGCCTTTCCACTCGAATCCCCTTTCGTCTTAAGAAAAACGCGCTGATTGTAAGGCATAAAAGAAGAGAAAATGTGTATGCAGTGCAGGCGATTTCGTAGTACAAAGAGGAAGAAAACCGTGAGAGCAAGTAAGGTTCGAAAGGTAGGATAGATTTCCTCCAGTAGCGTTTTCCATTTTTGAAGAAATCCATTTTAATGATCTACGAGGTATACGTGGTTTTTGTTAGGATTTTACAGATTATTATTTCCATCCATCACAGTGCTTGATAATACAATTATAAACTACGTTGTAACATATGTATACTCTGTATTAAATGTACTTGCAAGCAAATATAAATGAAGGGTAGTTTCTTGACATTGTATCCTCGGTTATCTAATAGTAATATCAATATACGTACGGGTTTAAGTTGCGCCAACAATCATTTAATACGTCTAGTTATTAACTTTTTTTTGTTCCAAGTTTTATAATAAAAATTCACAGGAAAAATATAACTGCTTGCTTATTTTTTTTTCGAACATTGCATACCGATTATGCCAATTTCTGTAGGATGCCATTGAAAAACGAAAGAGGGTAGACGTTGCGAGGTAAACGTTGTAATCAATTGTGCGAATTACCTTGTGATTGCACGAAAGACAGCGAATGTAAAACGATAAAGGAACTCAGACTATCCGAACAGGAAGCGTGAATTTATGGTATTACCAGGCCGTGATTAACTCCTTCGCTAACTACTATTAGATAACACGACCGCCCGTTGCGTTTCATAATTAATTTCCCCGAGTTTAAGATAATGTTTCATTGCCGTTGCGCATGTAATGATTTCGTAGGGGGGTGTATAAAATCGTCGAGGCAGAGATAGCACTCAACGCTGTTGGACGGGTTATTTGTTAGTTCAAGATTTAGTGCAATCCCCTTGCGTCACTAATCGAACGTGTTATATCAATTACTCGCCATTTTTTAATAGCGCATGTTAGACAAAGCGCTCGACTAGAATAGACTGATCCATCAAGATGGAAGCATGTCGCTACAATTTCTAACAGTTCTACCAAATCTAGTGCAATCATTGTTATTTCATATCTATCAAAAATAAAAACTCGTTTCGGATATATATTCGTTGAATGCAATAAACATTACATGGCCAAGATTTTATCCGTGGTTGAGAAACAAAACATGTTACGGCAAAGAGAAGATTCTTTTTTTTAAGTACAGATATTTCAGGAGGATTTGCACTTTCTTATAATTTTACTTTATTTTACGTATTATTTTACTTTATTTTTATATTTCATAAGTCTTTATAAAAGTGATTGACAACGACAGCGAATCTTTGTGCCAGTAAAAATGTTCAATATCGTGGCCATTAATTACAGTCCCCTTCGGCGCCTCGGTGCTCGTTTAACTACGAATAGCAGATTACACAGGCGGCTTCGACAAACGCGAAAGACTATTATTAAGCACGGCGCTCCTTGTGTTTACGAGAGCCCCATTTCACTTAATTCCATTTAGTTTAGTTAGATTAGAACGCCGAGCGGGGGTTAGATTAACGTAAGGCGAAAACACGCGTTTCCCAAGTGAGAGAAAATCGAAAGAGCTCCTTCCTTTTAGAAAATGTTGCCGGATTACATCTTACCCTATCTCGAATTACACGATAATTCCTTTATCGATCGCGAATGTCCAAGTACCTGTAATATAACTTTGGTGTTTCGCAAAGTGCACCAGGCAACGGATGGCTGACCTTAATTAAAGCCGAAGAAGTAATTATTATCTACGATTTGGCGGTTAAAAACGCCAATTCTACTGTCCTATCGTCGCCACAAAAATTCAGATTTTTAAAATATTTACACGTGTATATAAATATTTGGCTGTGACATATAGATATTCAAATGTACTAGCAGTCGTACCGTTAAGACGTATGTACAAACAATTATAATATTAAGGCAACTTGCGTAAATCGTATTGGTCATTAACGAGCGATTAATTCTGACGCTTCTTAAACATTTTTAAATTCTCCATCTGGTTTTATTGGGATACGAATTTCAGTCGACAGAACGACATTGCGTGTGAGAACATCTCTAGCCACTAGTGCGTGGTTCGGATAATTAAGGTTATAGAATGTTAAGAATGAAATAAAATTAAATTACAATATTAAGATGCGTATACATTGTTGCACGCGAATTATAACACTGCATCTAGACGCGTAGATATTCCTGTAAACACCGTGCAATGAGCATAACGTAAATCAACACTATGGCACAACTGTATGTATCACATTAAATTTCTCTCTTATCAAAATCACAAAAAAGAATCAACATTTAGTCATTTTTATTCAAAAACATACGAGAAAAGGGTATACTTTGCTTTCCACCAACTTTCAAAATGATTTAAAAACAACCAATCAGCATCCTAACTAACATTCCTCTAAAAGCAAAGTGCACGCCAAATTCCGAGTAATCAAACAACTATACAACTCGCACATCCACCAGTTACAGTACTGCAACAGATACACCTTCACGCCAAACATCGGAAATTCCAACTCCGCCCCTCAGCCGTGGATAATATTTCCCGCGATATGCGCATAGCGGTTCTTCGGCATCCGCCACGAAAAAGCTGGCCATGTGCGCGAACCTATCAGCGCTAAAAAGCGGGCAGAGAAAAGGAAGGAAAAGGGGGAAATGCTCTCGTAGCCGCCGCGTTCCTCGAGCGATCGGCCCGGAATCAAGTCGGACGTCCTTAAACGGAGTCAAGGCAGCGGCCAGTTGACCTCGATAAATGCAAACGGCAGAATTATTGCGGCCGATTCTACGAGCCGCTCCGAGGGGAGGAAGCTTCGTTCCATTTAGTCGGGCACGTACCGGGGGCAGAGGGGGGAAGGATCGGTCGGTGAGGCTGGAACACTCCGCTTTTCACCCCGCCAACATAGTAGGAGAGAGCGAACGCGAAGCCGCAGGGACGACGAAGAGAGCGCGGAAGAAGCGTACGCGAGGCAAAGAGGAGGCGAGAAGGGGAAGGAAGAGGGGAAGGCGAAAGGGAGGGAGCGAGCGAGAAGAAGAGAGAGAGGAAAACGGAAGGAAAAAGGGAGCGAGTGAGGGAGCGAAAGAGAGGAGAGGGGGAGGGGGAGGAAAAGTTTGCGTCGCTCAATAACGCCCTCGCTTCTGCCCCGTCCTCCTCCTCCTCTCGTTCTATCTATGACTTCGCCGTAACGCCGAAATTTTACTCTTCCCCATCGTTCCAACATTACACGTTCGTTCGCTCCACTTGCGGCCCAGATTTGTACAATTATTCGAGGCACGTTGACTTCCGAATTGGTCGATCGATGCTGAGTCGGAATTCGACCTAGAATCTGTTATTGGTTGGCGCTACTAATGCTTAAAGTGCGTTTTATTTTGATCATAGACATGCACCAATATTGTGCGTCTATCGCATCGCAGATTGTGTTAATGAAATGCCACAGGTTTAAGTGGTCAATGGGTTTTGTGTGGAATACCATTTCTGGAATATGGAGAGTATGATGAGCGTTACTGAAAAAGTATATTGTTCACTAGGAAGATCGATAATTCGGCTTTGGTTATTCGTGCTGAATGAATTCTTGAACTTTTATTCCTCGCGCGGAAACTGAACGATATAAGTATCGAAGCGTGGCATGTTTGTGTTTGTTCGGAACGAGAGGAAAGTCTCTACAACGAGACTAGAACGTGCACAAGAGTTGGATATGCAAATCAAAATTTTGATCGTAGAATGTATAGAATATAGCATTTATCGAGAGAAATGCCCAATTCCACGATAGCGCTTAGAAGTATGCTGAGATAATAAACTGAGCAGAAGCTCGAGGTTTTCAAGCGAAAGTCCACAGCTTTCGTTCACTATGCGGGCACAGCTTTGAGTATTTCCAGCATTTTTATCGTTCTCCCCGATCGTAAATTAGCGGTAACTCGCATAAGAAAATTCGCGGCTAGACCAGGCCGATATAACTTGGCGTTAATTTCAGGGCAGAAGGGAAAACTCGTGTTCGAGCCTCGAGTTGAAACTGTGATATATCGTGCGAAAGTTTTATGTGTTCTAGCCCAGCAACGGCGCACGAATCGTTCTCTCTCCCATTTGGGAAGCAATACCTTGAAATGAGTCCAATGATGCCCACGACCAGCCCTAAGGTAAGCTGGAAAATTATTCGGAACGAGTTCCCTAATCCGAGGATAAGCGATATAAGCCAGGGCATATTTCTTCCTCTCCCACGGGTCTTCGACCCCCCGAATCCTGAATCTCCACGATAAACGAAGGAGCCAATGGCGAATTTCGTAAGGGATCAAATGGAGTTGTGTATTGGATGGCAACTCGGACTTCCGCGGGAAGAAGAACCTGAATATTAAGTCTGCTCGATACCTCTGAAGTATTCCTTACAGTACATTGCAGCTCTATAATATACTGATACTTCCAAGACAAGGTACTACAAGTTTATCTTAGATAATAGGTTTTACGTTAAATCGACAGTCACTTGGAAATAACAAAGCGCTAAGGAATAAAAACCTTGATTTACATTTTGTTGCGTTTACACTTTTATACGTGACATATTTACTATAATCTCAATGAGTAAAGATTGAAATGAGATAATAGACTAAGGACTGGATCAATTTTGAGGGCGATGTTGGAAGCAAGCATGTCAATATATTTAAAAACTGCAGTGGACATATATTATAAAATGTATTACTTGAAATGATCTGGAATGAATTTAACCCTTTCCATCCCAAATTATTATTTTTTAGTGAGAAAATCAAATTTTGGAGAAAAACAATATAGAACTACTCGATTAGTAGAGGCAGATTACACGAACGATGCCAAATGGCATTATTGGGCTGGAAAGGATTAACTAATTTTCAGGCTATTCCATGGGCATCCTATATACAGGCGGCCATCCACTTTTGTACATTCTACTTTCGCACTATTCGCTATTTCGAACATTTTTAAAAATACTACTTTTTAAGCCTTTGCGATCGGATGTCCCCTCTAAGAGGGCATCAGACTTCAGCCATCAGATTATAATGTTGTTTCGATGAAGAGGTCAAAACAGTTTTACTGTTGCATCAGGGCGTTCATCCACGTGTTATGTGCATTGCTAGTGTATTTGTTTATGCTTAAATATTTCGCTTTTATAAATTGATAAACGTGAGTGAGAAAGGAAGAAACTGTAGTGTTGGCACGAACGAAAAGAAATTAAGGACTCGTAAACTTGATAGGATCGGATTTTACAGACGTTCCTGCAACTTCCGATGCAATGGATGTTCTAACACCAATTGTCGTTATTTACGGGGCAAGACGATGGGACGACAAGATTGATAAGCATTGATGGCGGAAATAATTATTATGGCCCATCCTGTCGGCAGTTTGAAGAGCAAAATTCTCGTTAGCGCGCCGCGGCGTTCCGTGAAAATTACGGCAATACGTCATTCACAGCGGCGATAACGTAATACGGGATGTATACGATGAAGAGAACGTGAAAACTTCCATCGTTCTTGTCCTTTCGGTTAAATCCATATGTACTATATATTTGAAGGTTCCTGAAGTACCGCCATTGTCCGAATGAAACATTGCTCCAAAGATAAAATTGAAAAATCATTAATGAAAATCAATGATTTGCGGACAGAAATATATTTTTAACCATAAGTGTGCACTTTGAGGAAAAAAGTTTGCGATATTCCATTAGTTTATACTTAAGAAGATAGTACAGCTTCTGCGGAAATCGGGGTTTCGAATGTTTAAAGCATTTTGCTTACCCAGACCGTTGCATTATCCGTAGAAGGCTCTTTGAAACGAACTCGAAGATGTTTACGACCCCTATGTGAACTAACACGAGTGGCCATTTCGCACCAGCAAGTCACTCTTGCGGATAGGTGAAAAATATCACGTGTCACTGCATTCTCTAAAAGCTTAGTCTGTTCCCAGCAACTTCATTTTTCGCCGTTTAGTTAACCAAAACGTGAGTACCGATTTTTGCTGATACCTTATTTCTTATGTATGTACTCTGTAGATTTAATTGGCAAAATCCCAGTTGACTCATGATTGGACGATAATGAGCATGGCCGACATTGAACAAAAATTCACGTCACAAATTCACTTCTGCGAATACACAATTAACATTGTGCAATATTCTTCGCAATTCCTTTTCGATTATGCAGTTTTTTTTCAAGCGATGATACGTTGGATTTCTACCATAAACTATTTTAAATAAAATTTTGGTCAAATCATTCTTGATTATCCGTAATCAAAATAATCGTAATAGCGAAATAATCATGGAAAGTTATTGCCCCAAGCCCAATCACTTTCGAAAATGTCTTGATCAAGGGTAGGGCTTTTGAACGCGACTGACCGGCGAGTTTCGTGGGATCGCCTGAAAACGACGACATTTGTATCGATCGAGATGATAACTGCATCGCGATACGGAAAATAATGCGAACAGTATCATGACGATAAATCGGAAATGAAGGAAAAATTACGGTTCGTGTAAAGGACATTATCGATCGCGTACCTAATGGCTTTATCGTTATCACTGTTAAACAATCACGGATTACGGTGAAGAACTTTGAAATTCGTGGAAACATGCTGGTATTTTCACGGAAGCGCGTGTCGTTGTTCGTAAAAGTTTCAAGAATGTACCGAGCTGTACGTTCAGGAATTTCATTTGGGTGTTTAATTATCGGCTGGTAGAATATAATTAACGCGTAAGCAATTTGCGTGTTCCACGTGAGAAACCTTAAATTGCAAGTGTAGATTCGTTAACAACCAGAGTTTTGAACATGGTGAGGTAAATGAATTTTTTACAGTTTCTCAGAATATTAAATATTATTCAACTTATGCACATTTGTGTGGATAATTTAAAAATTGTGCATATAATTTCTTATGATTAATTAATATAGTATATTCTTCAAGCTTGAATTCGAATTACTAGACTTGCTGTACATCAAATATTTTATTTTTTCGTTGTATTACATACACTGCGTAATATACAAACATAATGTTATATAAAACAATCTGTAAAACTACGAAATCTGAGAATTTTGTAAACAGCTATTAATAACGTAAAATAATAATTAATTGTAAAAATTAATTGTGTTTCTTCGAGAAACTTTCATGCTATTGTGAGCACGAAACATTTTCATATTCAGTAAGTCACAAAAAACCTACGCATATTATTTACCTCGAGTAATTATACGATGAACCCTAAATTATTAGGTGAGTGCAAAAGTTCGTGGGGAGCTTCAATAGATAGAGTTATAAGAAACTCCGCACGCACTTTTGCACTCACCCAATAAATGTTCTCGTTCGTTCATTATGAAAAATCAATTACACTTGACCTTTATGGCCATTGTGTTCGCTCATCGCGTGATTTGATGTGAATCGACATTTATGGTTATTATTTAATTCGAGCAGAATTACACGTTACAAGTATAAAACGTACGGTCCATTGCGCGTAAAGTTTAAAATATAATAATAATCAGCTCGCAAGTTGCACTTTCGAGTAATACTTGAAAAACTTCTGAGCTAACGAACTTTCTAATCAGCAATAAATATATATATGGATAGATAAAAACTTCGATATATAAAAATATCGCTTAGGCTTGAAAGTTTTTTGCATCACTTTTGTCCATCACATATTTGCAAAATATTACGCTCTGTGCTTCGATCACTGCAGTATTATTATAGAAATCTGCTGGTGCTGGACACTAAACTGGATTGTACGAACCGTCGCCTGCGAACGTCAACACGCAATTGGCGCCGCCTTATAGGCCAAGCTTCACGAGCAATACTTGCAGGCATTACGATACATCAATTGAGGTAGTTCGTTCCCGCCATATAATACGCAAACGAGACGCCCATAGTCGTCCTTGTTATGCCATAGGCTGTGAAGCCTGAACTCACAACCATTCGCAATGCTTCGAACGATAAACGTACGAAAGAATGATGGCCATTAAAGTACCCGGTGAAATTCATTATAAATTTATCGCAAGATATACGAGGGATATAAACGGAGTTTTGTCGTTACGTAAAAGAGGCCAAATCCCGCATTGCATATATAAACGTAATCGCTCTATATGTGAATATTTATGTCACGTAGAATTGTTAATACCATTTGTATGCACGTGCTTTATCGGTATAATGAATTTGTATAGAGAATGTCTCATTTAAATTGTGGGTAAAGATCGTTAATATGTGTAAAGTACCATCAAGACATAACATAGACTATATGATAAACTTATATAAATATAAGAATATAAAATAACTGGAGTAAATTATTTTAGAAGACAGATAATGTATAATAATTATTTGCACAATTGATGTGTCAATTGCTCACCACTATATACCACATAAACAATTTATAGGTAACGGTATATATAAAAATCAACATAATGGTAAAGATTATTAAATGTTTAAATGAAGATATAATCAGGAATAAATACGCATTAGTACATTATAATAAACTCGATAATATTTGCAAGAGATAATTTGGTACATGCGTGAAACAAAAGAAGAAAATCTGAATAATAATTTAAAATATACTATGTTCTTATTTTACTGAACATGAAAATCTTACGACAAACCGCCCTTTTGTAAAAGCATAACACATATTTTATAATCATCTCTTTTTATCAAATAATATGAAGTGCACAGACGGTACAAAGAGCGTCGAAATGATGTCACGAATATATTTTGCAATAAAACGCACTTCTGCTTTGCCAAATTCCAGGATTTATCGGAATATTATTGGAGAAATACATGCGTAAATAATCTGCAAAACGGAATATCATCGAAAGTGGTATCGCTGCGGCCAATCAATGCTAAAGCCGGGGGCTCGATGCAAATAAAATGTGTGAGGGTGAATATTCGATACAGTGATTAAAATTTGCGACAACACACGGTATTCCATATCAACTCCTTGGAATCCTAAATCACACATAACTTGATCTTCTATTCTTCATTGCCGATGTATTATATTGAAAGTAAACCAAATGAACCACCGACTATTCTTTTTATCTCTGACGATCAGAAATATGTCTTTGACACATTATAAGATGTTAAGGAAAGTAGTTATCAATTACCACAGCAAATTTCATATGAAGTTTAACACAATACCGAAAGGCTACAGTTGGTTACCAATGTGATAACTCTCTAGAACCCACAATTTGTTCAGATTACAACAACTTGACCATACTTTAAGCTTTCCGTGTATACCATTTCATGATTTTAACAGCAAAGAAAAAATTTGGATCGATGCAATGACTCATTTAACGATCGATCTTTTGATTTATAGTAATCCACGAATTTGCAAAGAACGACGACTGCCTTAGGGCACAGCTTGTCGATAGAGCGACACTTTGAGCTTATCCTGCGTTATAACGGCTTTAAAAATCTCTCCGATCATTCAGCGTGCATCTTAAAGTAACAACATCGAGTCTAAACTCCAATATAAGTTGGTCGACGATATATGGGTAAAACTTTTTGGACCGCAAAAGGTTAAAGCTAGCCGGGTACGGGAATAATTTCTGTTTCAATCCGCAAATACGGGTCGGCTGTGCGAAAGAATAGTACGTCACCGATAACGGTGGCGGCGGTGGCATCGATCGTAAATGTCGAATAAAAGTGGAGTTTATCGCGTGTCCCCGATATAACCCAGATCATGGGGAACGTGACCCAAATATAGCTGCGTCTATAGTCACGAGATCCAACGGACATTTCTGGATTTCGATCGTGGAGAAGGCTTTTTCTGTGAGTGACGGATGGCATTGTTGACCGAGAAACCGGGTCCATCCCCTCCGATTATCTTTAACTGCAAACACGGTATACGATCCTACCGCTCTTATCGCGAGCAAACTGCTTTCTCTTTTGTATTAACAGTGTACGTGCATGCTACTGGCTGTAACAATCGTCGTGGAAGGAATAGCTTTTATTAACTAGGCAATATCAATCTTAACATAATCCTTTATCGATCAAAGAAATCACCTTCTAAAGAACAATCTTTTATTCAGTTTTGAATCGACCCGCTATTTCGGGAAAAACAAACGGAGAAAGGATGTAGAATTCTTTTAGAGACTAAATAAGTAAGCACTTTTTTCAATCGGTTATTACAAACAATCGATTACCAGAACATTCGCAACGCTATGAAAGTAATGTTTTATGTATACATGAGAACGTATTTCACGGTGTAAGTTCATGAACAGGAAGTCTGCAAATATTTAAAAATAATACTTGAAAAGCGAGCGGTATTTAATTACGATGTATTCGACAAAGGAATATTTTAGGTGTGTGCGATAAGATATACTTCGTAAGGATGTTGTAGGATTCATCGTTCAAAGATTAAATTAGTATATTTTCCGATGCACAGCCTCGATAAAAAGCTTTCTCCTGTATTATCAATAGAAGAGTCAGAGGGAAGAAGCAAATGTTCTCTCTGTTCAACTCTCTATCTTATTAAAACCGATATAACCGATCCTCTGTGAAATAGCTGTGGAACGATTGAATTAACGATGCAACGTTCGAAGAAGAAACTAACTCGCTTCCATTATTTCTCTACCAACGAGAAACCATACCTATATTCGTAAATTCCTTGAAATTTCCAACGAACACCGATCGCACCGCAACAAGAAATATCTGTAAGGACACATCAAGAAACCGCGTCATCCTTTTATATCGGTATATACACGAAGATTCTCAAAAACCTAAATCATCGCAATGGTAACAATATAATACCATGAAAATTCTTGTCAACTAATCATTGGTGCCTCTTCATTGACATAGAATTCTTTGTACTCTGTAAATATTCCTATCTCAGTATAGACACGATTGTAGCACAAATTTGTACAAAATTTCTAATTACTCGCAAAGTAGTTGTACATCGTATACACAGTTTCTAAAGCTTCACCTATTCTAAAGCTAATTCTGAACATAAGCCTAGCTTCAACGACGCGTTAACATGCCCTTTCCAATGAATAAATTAACCAACAAGACACGAGAAGTCACTCGACAAATCTCCAGATACATTAAAAACTTGCAATATGTACGTTGTAATCCACGAGAAATTCCTACCCCGCGAATTCTGGCCTTCTACGATATATCACCTCGTAATTTTGCACTGCTACGTGTATCCAAAGCATTTGCGAATTTTTCAGGGAAAGAAGCCTGCTTATTTGATAAGCATCGTTCACGCGCATTGAAGTCGTCGCATCTGGCGCGCGCTGACCTGGGGAAGCAGCGTAGAGAATTTGTTTCAATTTCGAGGGTTGGTCCGATGGAAAACGAGAAAAAAAAACTAGCGAGATAAATCGTCACGTCGTTCGTTATCCTCGGTTTAATTGAAATAAAACGGCTTTTTTCGGTACAAAAGGATAATGACTTTTAACGGTGCGTTTCGTTGGATTTAAACAGCGTATTTGGGCGAATGTCTAACAGTGAATAACAGCGCGTCGCTTTTGTGCCATCTGCTAGGAGGCCGGGAACGTGGGAACTTATCTACGGCGAAGTTCAAATGGAAAATTTCACGTTAAGTCCGCACTTCTGTCGCATTAGAGCGAACGAAGATGCGAGCGGCCGAGTGCTCCATTCTTTTGCGGGCGCTACCTTCAATTTTTCAACACGCTTCTAACCGGCAGCGTCTCGGGATGTGCGTCTCGCTCAATGAATGGAATCCCGGTCGACGTGCCTGGCTTAAGCGACCAGCAAACCCGGTCTTCAAAACGTGTTCATCTGCCTTTCTGTTTGTTGGAACTGCAGAAATTTTGTACGCGTGAAATACTCGCGAGATAAGTAATGTGGGCTGAGATAAAAAAGAACTTGACATCTGCTTGTTCCTGCTATAAGCGCTCTCTCTGTCTCCCTCTCTCCCACTCTCCCTCTCTCTCTGTCTCTCTCTCTCTTTGAAAACTAGAATCGCAGAAGTTTCATAAATGTAGAATGAAGAGTAACGTAGCTACTATAAAAAAAAAGATAAAAAGAGGACTTAATACGCATTTGTTCCTCTCGCGAGCGCGTTAATCTGGTTTCCTGTGAGGTACCAGTAGGGAAAAGAACTTGATATATATTGGATTGCGGATCCAATTGCACTTGTAAGAGAAAATTGAAACTGTGCTTTTAACGTGTGCTTTTTCTACTTTTTCCAACAAAATTAAATTACGTAGACGTTTGGATATTCGTATTGGAGAAAGTCACGATCATGGGCTCTGCGAAGAGAAATCAAAATTGAGTAAGTAAGTTGGCAGAATTATATTTAGGCAATGATGAGTCGTACAAGTGTAATGCGAGAGACAGGAAAATTATGTGTACAATATTTTACGTTCTTCTAGCTACAGAGCTCGAGTGTCAGCAAAATGTACCGAGCTTTCGAGGAAAAACGATACCTGGCATATCTCTCACGACTAATGGCTGTACCATTTTTTCTTTGGCCTTCCTTAAAGCTACCCACGGGTTTTTCGCAGATTATTTTTATTTCAAATGTATAGCAATACTTTGGATTAACAGTAAAAGTACTATGAACAAAAAGGCTACTATGAAATAAATACTTATAAAATCGTGCGGCAGTGTGTATATTAAATCGTAATGCATGCGTTTATTTTTTGAAATCTCTTAACACTAAGTTCTACATAGAGAGTAACCTAACGTAAACATATGGTGGCATAACGTGATAACATAAATGTAATCAAATTTCAAATCAGTCAAAGTAAAAGTATCAATTTACGCCTGTCATTTGCATTACGAATAATTCAAACGATTTCCGTCCGTCATGAATAAACGATATACCGACATGTACGTTATTATACCGTCCTTGAGATATCAAATTTGTACTTTCTTTAAGAATTAAAAAGCCTCTGAACGAAATACATCGCACAAGAATAGAATATAAAGTCTCGAGTTCGCTTATTCAATCTTCGAAGACTGGAATTACACAATAGGCCGTGGCCCAGTTCAAAGCGATCAAACCTTTCGAGCTTTTTTCACGGACTACGTAGAAACTTATAAAAGCTTCGAATCCGTAGCCCGCGCGATATATCCAGGGGGGAATAAAGTTGTAGCCTGAAGCTGGGGAGGGGGAAGTGAACGAATGAGTGAATGAGTGAGTGAGTGAGTAAGTGAATGAGTGAGTGAGTGAGTGAGTGACTGAGTGAGTGACTGAGTGAGTGACTGAGTGCGAGAGAGAGAGAGAGAGAGAGAGAGAGAGAGAGAGAGAGACCACGGTAGCGAAAGACGTGTTTGATGTTTCTGAATTACAAATCTACTTCGTTTTCCGTGGACGCCCCATCTTATTTGACGAATACGCCGGCGCAGAAAACTGACCCTGCGGAGGGCACCTGGTATCACCCGTGACCTTTCGAATAACTTTTCCCGAGCTGGGGATCACGACGATTCAGTTTCGTGCGTGACTGGCAAATTAACTCTTTACGGTTGTATGTCGAATGCAGGTCGACATCTGGGCTATCGACGCGTTGAAATAATCGTGCACGCGAACCGAATACACTCTCGACTATTTCTATAATCCATAATTTCGACGATTCTAATATTTTCAAGTATTGGTAAATACATCTTCGCCAAATCTCATTGATCTTCCAGCGTGTCCTTTGAAGTATGACTTTTTGGAAATTGTAATTCGAGTTGCTGCGTTCGAATATAACGGATGCGATGTTTTTGAGCGTACGGGGTTGATGAGTATCGGTGTAGTATTGTATCCGAACAAGACAATCGATCACTCATTCAGCGAACTAAAATAAGTATTTTTAATTTACAATCTTCGTACAGCCCATGATTGAAATGCGTTCCCGAACTTTCATGATTAAAACCGTGTGTAAATTTACACGACCAAGGGGTAGATTTAGTCGGTTACTGCAGGATGTCTTATCTCTTTCTTGTAAGCTTAAGGTGAACTTTCGATTACTTGGTTTACGAACTTCCCAACATTTATTGCTACGATTTGTATGACATGCGCACAATAGATATATTCAAATTTGACGACGTCCACACCGTCTGTTTTAAATAAATGCGTAATCTATCATTCTCGCTTTATATCGAATAACATTTGCACGAGGCTGGACTTTGCTATTCTGTTCTCCACGCCTCGAGGTTCTACGCGCAATTGAGTCTTTCATGTTTGATGAGGTGAAGCACAAAAATTCAGGTACATAAGTAATTTTGGCATTGATGCTTGTTGAAAACAAACCTGACAGATTAATGGTTCGCACCGTTCCACCTGATTTAAGTGCGTATCATTTAATTCGTATTACGTGCAGAAAGAACTCTGCATTTCGATTCATCGAACAGTCGGACCTGTCCAGTCTGAATATGAAAAAAAAGTTTCTAGAAATTGTGATGAGATATATGCATAATATAATATTACTTGTATTTTGTAAATGATACAGTTTGCACATATTGTGCTTTACATGTGTTGCACGAAGAAGATTCGAAAGTCGTAGCAACTTCAGTTTAACGTTAGAATCTTCGGGGCAAGTTGGATAAGCCGGAGCATAACTTTGGCTTACCGTACTTCGGAAATTAGGCCGAGTACTTAGCAAAGTGTCTCATATTTTGCAAACTAAAAACCGATAATTCTGATGTAGGTTCGAGTCCTAAGGCTAATGCACAAAGGTCTAAGCACGCGCGATCTAATAATAACGCACTAGCTCTCTCATTTGTAAAACATCCAGAAGGTCTACCTGTAAACTTAACATAGTCAATACGTTGACATCGCATCTTTCTTTTTACTTTTTAAAACGATTGATGTCAAAACTGTAGACGATTGCCAATGTAAATGGCAGTATATCGTTCTCTATAAAAAAAAAAAACAAAAAGGTTGTCTTAAAATCTCGAAAGTACGTCCGTTTAAAGAAGAACCACTATAAAAAGTCATCCTGTCCTCACTCCAAAGAAGAGAAGTTTCATTTTAACCATCCTCTTTTTTAAACTACAGTTTGCGTAATAGTTTCGTGCAAAACTTCAAATGGAGCAACCTGTATATAACGTCAAATAAAACTCGGCGTAAGGCGTGAGTCTAATATTCAGGAAAATGAGAGTTTCAGATATTTGCAATGACACGGAAGACGGATATTTACGCAGAACTGCGAGTAGTAGCAGCGTGATGCATTATTGAGCATTCAAGATATTAAGCCGAGAGTGTCTCGGCATGTAAGTACTTGGTCCTCATAATCTCATCCTGCATTAAGAGCATAAGGTCTAGCTTCGGTATACCGAGACAGGAGTAACGTCTCGCACATCTACGCTGTAGTGTTTCAGTGTGTGGAAACACCATCAAGTGACAACATTGAAAGTCATTTCCTCATTAACCACCCGCAGCTTGGGTGCCCAGAGGATCTCAAACCATGGTTAGTCATTTGAGTACGGTGGCCTGGAGTAACGTGTATACTTGTAATATAAATCGTAATATAAATCTTAGTAACATAAAACGTACACACTAAATGAAATCTAAACCCATCTGGCTACATTTCGTTTAAGTAGTCGATATGAGGTAAAATCTCTTTTGCCCAAATTTGTGCGTATCCTGCGTGCGAATATATTTTTCCACAAGGATATGCAATATAAAACTTTTACCGTAAAAAAAGGATTCTAAACGTGAGCCTTTGACCTTAGATTTGTCAATACAATAAACTTCGTGAGATTGAAACATTGAAATCGTTATTTTTTTTAATAGCATTAAATTAACAGATAGAAGTGCTATTAAAATTATTAAACGTAGAATCGCGTACGCGTATCTGGCAGTTAAGGGGATTATCTATTTTTCAAGATGCGTTTACTATTGAGAAAATATCTTACATATGCTGAACAGTAACCGTAATTTCCCTAGAGATGCATTTCTATTGCATAAATTTCCAAATATGACGGTTCGATCTTCAAAGCCTTTCTCGAAGCTTAGGCAATTTGTTTGCACAATGCAGAAATCTTGTAACTATAGTAATAAACTAGTACGGCAATAACGCAAAATGCAGGATATATCGATGCGTCGATAGCCCATATAGATAAGCGGATACTCGGTGTTCCGATGATTACGTTTCGCGCTCGTAATAGCTCCATTCTTTACCAGTGTAACACAAAATCAACGTGAAAAACGTGTAAAGCAACGTACATTCATAGAACACATGGTAAAGGATGCTTTTTCGCTTCTAATCCCGAGTTTTTAGGAAGGCCAGGATTCAACCAAATCCTTTAACTTTTCGTTGCACAACTTCTTTAGCTCACCATGTTCTTCGTTGCTAAAGTCGAAATCCCAAGACCGATGTTTTTCAAACACAACGAAAGAAGTTCTTTCGTTCCTTATATTTTCACCAAAAGCAATATTAATATTTTGAAACCTCTCCGCGCCGCTATGTCCGTGTATAACTTCATAAAAAAAATGATAACGATTTCTGTGCAAGCCATAGTGAAAGAAAAAATCAATCTTTCAAGCTGTGTCACCAATGAAATGAAAACTAAGACCGATCGCGAGAGAGAAATAAATACTCTTTAAAACGCTATGTGTTGTATCGAAGTTTACAAAAAATACGCATTACAAAAAATTCCTATAAAAAGGAAAAATGTGAATAACAAAAAGAACATTCCCCGCATTGTATCCCAATACCTCGTTCGTTTCGAGAAATTGAGGGTTCAACGCGAAGTGGATGTCCAAAGGGCAGGGTGCTCCGGACAGTCCGGGTCAAAGCGGGGCGGCATATCGCATTCTCGAAGCACGAATATCTCGTCCGGTGGCAGAAATGCACGGTACGTTGGCGCACACACGTGCCCGGGAATGTCGTATACGTCGTGCAAGTGGTGCACGATATCCGTCTATATCGATCGGCCTAAATATAACGAGGCGGATTAGCGAGGCCCTATGCCACGTAGTATAACCACGGCGCGGCCGCATTGTTCATCTGGGTTGCCGTGTAAACCTGTCTCCTCCAACGTCATCGTGGCCCCCTCGCGATTTCGGCTTGAATCAATCGTCGTCCCGACGATGAGGGAGCGGATTCGGCGTCAGGGAATATTTCCTGGAAAACTTCGGAATTTCGAGAGGAAGTTCGTGCGTACCACCATCTGACGCCGCCACTTTGCAGCCCAGGCGCCGATACAGCGTGATATTAAGGGAGCCGTGAACAAACTTTAATAAGTGCAATCTGCTTCAGGCTGGTAACATTTATCGAGTTTCTCGGAGAACCGATAATTTCGCCTGGATATTGGCCGCGGGACTGAAGTTGAGGGACTAGCTCGATGCATAGGATAGGGGTGTTGACTTGCTCGTCGTAGGAGGAATTGTAATCTTTGCCTAGTTTCGAATGCATTTCTTGCACCGCATCGTCGAAAATTTACGGCATCGATGTTGATACAGCGCGATGTTGGTAGAGCCGTGAACAAAGTTTATTAGGTGCAACCTGCTTCGGATTGGTAACGTTTATCGAGTTTCTAGGAGTACCGATAATTTCGCCTCGATGTTGGCGACGAGGTAGAAGCTCGGAGAACTAGTTCGTTGCATCGGATAGGTTGTCGACTTCTTCGAGATAGGCTGGATTGTATTTTTGGCTCTAATTTCACGTGCATTCTTATCGTCAAAAACTCGTTCCAAACTTTCTTTGTTAATGAACAGGTATGTGCGGAAAAAACTCGATGGATAACATCAACGTGATATTGTACATCGTACAACGTGATATTATAGGCATTTAGAACAAACTTTAATATGTACGATCTATTTTAGTCTCGTAGTACTTATCGACTTTATAGTGACTTGGAAGGTAAAAGATTTGAAACTATATTATCGTATTGGATAGATGGTTTAGATATAAAAACCACGGCGAATAATTCTTGATTTTTAAAGTATCCGTTTCTATTATCGCAAATTGAGAACTGATATAATAACTTATTACGTTATTTGGCAACAAATAGCGATATTTTGGGAATATATATTTGGCAACAATAGCGATATAAGCACTAATTTGTTACGTGGTAAATTTTCACTTCTTCTATACGATCGTGAACATGTTTGATTTTATACCCAAGAACACCATGAATAAGTTAAACCCGATTCTGTAACTGGACAACGGCCATTGTTGAAAGGTAAATAACAAACAAACGATAAATTTTATTCTCGCTGATTACTAAGCTGAAAAGCAGTTACCACTGTGGAATATCGTTTCTACCTCCAGCATACGAGTCCCCAAGGAAATGCGGAATATTCTTGAAAATTGTCTAAACACCAAAGTGGAACGGAGCAGCGCGAAAGGAACGGAAGAAAATTAACCTCCACAGAGTTTTGCTCGTGAAATGGAATTTTTAAAGCGTTTGTATAATGTTGGGCCGCGTTCATTCGCTTTAGAACGCGGGTACTGAATATTGGATTTTTAAACAGTGGATCAAAGGTAACGGGAGTACTCGATTTTAGGTTTCTATTTAAACGTATTGTTAAGGTATTCAAGTGAATGGAAGTGGGAAAGTTTCGTGTCGATAATTTATCTGAGGGACTAGAGAGTCGAAAGCATTTAATAACGTTTGACTTTGTTCGATAGAACGGAAGATCGTTCTACTTTTTGCATCGTTGGTTTTATTCTGTAGAATAGAGTATTGTCGGTATCCGCATTACCACCTTTTCCCATAAGAGCAGAAAATTCTACAAGTTCCTAGAAACTAGTAAAGTTTTTACAATTTTGACTATGTCCAAGATCGTAGACTATATTAAGTTAGATTTGATATCTGTGATTCTTATAAATTCGTAGAGGTCATCGTATCATCAGTACTTTTTTTAAAGTATAAAAATTGATTTTTACATCTTTCTTATCGTTAACTTATACGAAGAAGTATGTCGGCTTTCCAT
Organism: Ampulex compressa; assembly: GCA_038496175.1. Classification (NCBI taxonomy): domain Eukaryota; kingdom Metazoa; phylum Arthropoda; class Insecta; order Hymenoptera; family Ampulicidae; genus Ampulex; species Ampulex compressa. The sequence continues at coordinate 132,226 of JBCFXI010000470.1, read as the reverse complement.
TTTACTGTAATTACGAATAAAGCGTCGCAATAAAGAGTTTGAAGAGACTGCCAGTCGGCTTTTCACATTTAAAAGAATTGAAAAAAGGAATCATTTTTGTTTCTTTTTAGCCGCACCCTTTACAAGCGGTTATAAGCTGAAATTCTTCACTCGCCCGTAAAGACCCAAAAGCCCACCATCCGGGAGAACCATCTTGAAGCATTTCGTATAATTAAACAAAGCATTAAATTAGCCTCTCGGTGAATGGTATATACCATTACCTTCATTACCCGAGTTTCATTTGCGAGTTTTCCATAAGATTTTAATACGGCTGGGTGCACTATTTATAACCGGCATGAGTAGCGCTGGCGTAAGTTCCTTGCTACCGGAAAACCGGACGTTCAACGAGGATTGGGACACAAAAAAGAGCATGCTCGTATATGAAACTTTAAAATACCAACTGCATGAACGTGTTATTAAATATTGGACGCTCGACGCAGGCTTGCACGCGAGAAAAGTTCAGCTGCATGAATCGTGATCCTGGATAATCCTATATTCCTTCTTGACTAATCGCAAATTACCATTTCCTACTTAAAGTAGGATGAATGTGGAAAAGAAAACATTATCTTATCTCTTAATCATATGTCCCTTAAATCAAAATCTTCGATAATCTTATTCCTATTTCTGAAAAACTCTCTGAATCCATTCTCCGCTTAGTTAACCAATCGAAATTTCGATGTAAGTTACGTACGTTTATATAGCGAAGGTACAGATATGTCAAACAAATACCAAAGTATTAAGTGTACAACTTTGCATCCGGCAGTTTTTTTTTTCCGAAATTCGAAGCTTTATTGTAAAAAACTGTTTATACATTTATGACTCTAAGTATTGTCCATCGTTAGCCACGGCGGAAGTAAAATTGTACACCTAATAAGATACTATATGATTATTACCAAATAAATTCAAAAATATGTTTCTCTCAGTAAAGATACACGCGTGTATGTGTACATAAAATGCTATCTATATTAACACTAAACGTACTGGCATTTTTATATACCTAATCTTACCACAGGAGCTCATTTCACCCCGCTTGGTACGTTTAGTGTTAATTCATGCATATCTTTCTTCACCCTATATCATAAAAAAAGATTAAAGTAAATCGCAGGGGACACCACGTAAAATTCTCTCCTGTCTCGTTGGTTAACTTCGATCGCGTCTTCCGCTTGTCTGCAAATGCACGAATTCTTACAAAGGGACAGATTATCGTCGTCATGGAGAGTTGTAAGTGTTTCCAAAGTATCCGGTGCGGCCAGTGAGAAAAGGCAAAGGCACGGATTTTGCGCATCTCAAAACGGAATTTCGACGTGTCCTTCGGGACCGCCTAATCCACGCACGGCCTTAATCCCGTCTGTTGCAACACGAGGGGTTGGAGGGGAGTTCGAAAAAAAACTGGGAGCAGACAGAACTGTGGAATGAAAGGAAAAACGAGAGGCGAACGAACAAAATGCAACCGCTGCCCGTGTAAAAGCAGGACCCTCGACTAAAGGACGCAGCATGCTGGTCCCTGAGAGGAAACAGGATTGTTGGAATTTGTCAGTCACGGAACTTGCATTTTGTACATACACCGATAGCATCCTATAAATACATTCGTAAAGTTCGGTCTTTTTCCTTTTACACTGTTAATGGAAGTTATTATTCGATCGTTTGTTTGCCTCTCTTTTTTATAATGCATTTAGTATCGTATTGCACACCTAACTTTTATCCTAGTATCAGATACTAAAAATGCTTAGTCGGAGATTTAGAGTATGTAGCAGATTAATCCTTTCCAGTCCAATGATGTGATTTAGCGTCATCCATATGATCTGCTTCTACTAATTAAGTAGCTCTAAATTGTTTTTCTTCAAAATTTAATTTTCTCGCTAAAAAGTAATCATTTGGGTTAGGAAGTGTTAAGAACCATAGAGCGTGTACTGAAAATTATGTAGAAGAATCTAAAAGTGATAGGTGTTGAAAAGCTTCCTGGTAAAAGCTAGAGTTAAAAAGGACCATTAAAATCTTAATTTAATTCTGAATGCTGATCTTTAAAGCTACCTTGTTTCAAAACTTATTCATGTCAAAATATACTACGCGGTAACCTTTTTAAGGGTAAAGTTATAATTTCATCTCCAATGTCAACCGTCAAGATCATCCAACTTAAAACTAATTATGAAAGATGGATTCCAAATTATAGAGCCGATATATTACACGTTTCAATACAAATGTGATAGATAGAAATCTAATTTCTAGTCAAAATAGTAGCGGCCCAGCGGATGTTGAAAGGCACTCTTATAATCTGGTAACAAGACACTTTTGGAATTCCATGGTTTTGTAAAAAGGAGCAAATGTGAAGCCGCCTTCGAGGCGAACCTTAAGATCGGGGTTCGACCACGTGCGGACGGCCCTGCATGACAGCTGCTGCTGCTCCAGATGAATTAAACCGGCGGCCCGTGCGACCGCCCGTCATGTAGGAGCCCACTGTACCAATATTAAATTATGAACCGCATTGCACACTGCGCTAGGCGATAAATAATACGAAAGCAGTTTGGGGTCCAGCCACGAAAGTAGTCTGCATAATACCGCTTTAAAGTCGCCTACAACGGAAGATATGTAAAAACGTGCATCAGACAATCTTCACATATTTTCCAATTTACATAACCTCACATTATCTCGAATTTAGAAAAGAAAAATATATCGAAAAGTTAATCGGTAGATTCGAAGATCACGCTTGCCTAATTAATATTCAACTCGTATCAGGAATTTCAAGGTGGTTCTTTGCAAAAAAAGATAATCAGGACACCGATTTAAGGTCCTGTTTTACATGCAGAAATGCAATCTATCTTATATCACTGTCAATATCGAACTCCTAACCTCTCCTTGCTCGGTAGCAATATCTTACAATAGTACATATTCGCGGTCTTGCAAAGCAGCCTATTCCTGCACTCTTCCACTCTCATTGTACGAATAAATGTGTCCGCTTTGGCGCGCGACTCAATAATTAAAGGGTTAACGAAATGATGATAATTAAAATTGAAACTAGTATTAAGAAATTTATTGAAATTAAGGTGGTTCCGGTTCCGGTCCAGTTACCTCAATGTCTGCTTTTGTTCAACGCCTTTTGTTCTCTTATATGGTTAAATCACCACATTAATTTCAATAAATCGCTTAATAATAATTTGAATTTGAATTATTATCATTTCATTAACCCTTTAATTATGAAGCCAGGCGTTAAAGTGGACATATTGATTCGTACAGTGAGAGTAGAAGAGTGAAGGAATGTACAAATAGGCTGCTCCGGAAGACCGCGAATATGTGTTATTGTGAGATATCTTATATTAGTAGTCTCGCGTGGCCAACGCGTCAAATATATTTCCAAACTGCCTATGTTTCGAGAATATCACGAAGAATTCTTACTCCGTGAGAAAACGTGTCAAGTGGGTGATTAAAATCAAACACACGGTGCACAAATCTCATCCGTAGACGGTGCTTTCCGAGTGGCACGCGTGAAGAATCGTACTCTCAATTAAAATCCGTAGCTGTCAATGTGGCTCGTAGTCGAGCGTAAAACGATCCAGCCTCAAGCGAATCGAATGGAGCAGCTTGAGCGTCGAACAGAAATGTCGTCCCGACCCACCGCGGAGAGAACGAGGAAGTAACGAGTTGCGGATTACAATCGTTACTCGGCGTGTATTTTACGTGTCGATGCGGACCGCGAGATATGGTTGTACACAGCGTAAAACGTTCGCCGTATTTTTCAATCGTCATGCGCCAAACGATGTCGATCGAATGGCCGATCAACGATCAATATAACGTTAACTACTTCCGCTTGATGCTAAAAGGAAATACACGTGAAATTCTGTAAATTAATCAGTTTGATCGAAAGACTTTTGATTGAAAACTGATTACGAATGTGTCTATTTTCCATTCGCAAATCTAGGATATTATTGGATTTCATGTCTCGGTAAAAGCTACGATCGACTATACAATATGATACGTGTAACTTCCATTACACTCAGTCTTTATACGCGCTCTTTCATTTCTAACGAATAACAATATCTCCTTTGACGCAACGCAGCATCATTCGTAATAAATAAGAACATACGAGTTGCGGAAAACAACAGCGCCCCTTGTTAAGGTGTTGAATTAATCGAATGGGCTGATCGAGGAGGAATTCAATTTGTCAAGGAAACTGCTAAATAACGATCCGCGGATTACGAGCGTTACGTTTCACAGAGTTCGCACATCGATAGAGAGCACGAGGCACCGTCCATCCGCGGTGTAAAACTCTCGCGATATTTTTTCACGACCCACTTCCTCGCTCAGCAATTTCGAGCCTCGCACAAGTCGCGTACGCGAGCCGATAGTGGAGGAAAATTAATTCCATCCCCGTCTCTCCTGTCCCGGCTGGTTTCCAGCGGCGGTTTAATGCGTTTTTTCCGCCCTCCATTCCCAAGTTCTCGGTATTAATGGAAAGGAGGAAGGAAGGAAGGAAGGAAGAGAAGCCGCGAGAAGCTGCCTGCCACGAGTATCGCCATGGCTGCCGATCGATTTAGCTTTGCTCTCGAAACCGCTAGGCGGATGAGTCAAGATTATTCCACGGCCATCCTTTTGGGTTTACCCTTAAACGGATCGCGAATGGATATTAGTATGGTTAGTAAGACGCCTGCACTTTACTGAGAAACATGCACGTCAAACGCGAGACTTTGCCCAGGCTTGGTTTCTTGAATAATTCCTTTCGACGTGAAAGGAAGTGCGTACGTTCTCGGTTTCTGCGCTGAGGACAATTTGTCTCTTCTCCGTGGCAGATTTTATTACACTCAACCGGTGCACGTACAATTACGACGTCGTATATCTATGCAATGTGCAGAGTAGGTGATGCTGGTTTATCGATGTTTACAACATGCTAATTGGACTCTGCATCTTCGGGTATTTATTGTGATTTATTAGCAGCTGGAGTAATAGTCGGCGGCAGTAGTATAGCGTTAGGTGTCTACTTGAATCCTAGTCGATTATACTATACTTATACTGTATGCATAAATGGGTTGTGCTATTAGTCCGTCAACAAACGTTTCTCCCATAATCAATTTCTCATCATTTACTGATGTATGCACGCCGGTGTAGCATTTAATATTAGTCTATCAGAGGGTCTTTCGTTCGTGATAAAGCCTTTGTAATTTCTGCGAATTTTAGGTCACACGCGGCATTAATTTGAATTTTAAATTCATGGAAGAGTATGTTCCTATGTAAACACGTTGCTATAAGGATTCACTAGCGATGGTTGCTGGAAAAGTTTTCTTTCTCCAACTCGTGCTCGCCCGAAAGGAAATGGCATTGAAATAACCGTAGCATCAATAAAGAAAAACAGATCGATACATCGTTTACGTATATAGTCTCTTTTATCGATTTCACGCAGTTGCGGGTACAGTTCTCGAAACTAAAGTTACTGGTTCTAGCACTTTAATGTCTAGACGGAGGTACAATATAACGCGATCGAAAGCAATTTCATGTCGGATTTCAAAGTTTTAGCGCATAATCCGCGATGTTTATTCGGAGTCTTTTAAGCCCCGCCACGATTACCTTTCGCGGTTCGGCTGTGTTCTTCTGACACACGCGATATCCACCATGTTATCTAAATATAAATCACGAAAACATGAAAAACAATTTAGCAACTAAATGAAAGATGTTTGTCAGCATGCAGAAAAATCATACAAAACGTTGATTATCTAAATACTAAATATTAACATTGCACATGACGGATCGATACTCTAACAAGAAATAGACAAAGACTGAATACTGCGCAAAGAGAATTTACTTAATCGATTCAGCTGTTATCAATTACATGCCATTAAGCTACCTAAGAGGAATTTGTTTTCACAATAGGCTATAAGTATTTATCCGAATGCAACACTGTCTTTGGATGAGCACCAAAAACTCTCAGTGTCGGCCAGGTTCGCGGTCGAGGAGCAAAGGGTTAAATGACAAGGCGTCTGGATATGACGTAGTGATAACTTCAATTACGAGTTTCACCGCAGGTCGAGGAGGAAGAACAATGGATTCGAGCTAGCTGTGTCGCACGTGTAGTCGCCAAGTAAGGACGGCCCTCGATGTGCGTATGCTCGTACACCAAGAGGAAGTTGGAGAAAAGGAATAAACGTGGGCAGACGGCCAGAGAATCTGGCTCTTTGAGATTCTTCCACTCTCGGGGGGCAATGACTCATACGTCAGTTTTACCAGCATCGCGATGCTAAGAGCTTAAACGTGCGGACACATGAGCATATGGAAGAGTGCGAAGCAGGAGGCACTTGATCGACTCCGCAAGGATGGTCGAAAATGCTCTGTCGATATATATATGTATATAGGTCGTTCGAAAAGCTTCCAAAAAATGTCACGAAAAAAGGAGAAAACTGAATTAAGCATTTTGTTTCTCAAGGTGTGTTTCTTACAAGGTCAAAGATTTTTCTATATAATCTCTCTACTCTTCTGACTTATTCCGGTATTGATCAATCACAAATATAGTATTGTGTTTACTAATGACAACCGGTTTTGAGAGATTTTTAAACACCCCTTGTATTGCCAACATCGAATTACAGAATGATATCGAGCAACAGCACATGTGAAGCACGTCACGGCCACTTTATGGAATAATCTACAAGTTTCTTCCTGTAAGTGTAGTGAAGAGTAGTGCTCGTTTATTTTCTTTTACCAAAATTGCTGCGTTAGCATTGTAAAAGCCTGCAAGTGAAATCGAAACATACACCTTTTTATTACTGCACAAAGAGGCTATGCAAAGATATATTAGTAGATGTAGATGTGTACAGAGAATGAAATACTTGGTCGACTCCAAATGGGTGAGCCCATTGCTGAAGAGTGCGTCTGATATATATATATATATGACGATACTTTTACAAATGAATTCGAAAGCTAAACAAATTAAATTCTTGTTCATCAGTAGAAGGCCGTTACCAATACCTGATTTTTGCGTTAAACACTTACGCGTCCATACCATGATGCAGAATGTCGAAGAACGCAAAAACACGTACGAGTGAACGAATACGAAGCACGAGGCGTTTGATTGACTTCATAGCCATGGGATCAATGCGGAAAGACACGATTGAGTCACGCTAAGGTTATTTAGTGGAAGCTGGGGGGAAATTAATTAAGGATGAAGATGATTGCTTCATTCACGAAATGGGTCGATATTCCCCTTAGTATGGTAGGAGAATGTACATACGATAATACCAGAACATAAAGAAATGTAGAATTCAACATTTTTTAAATACATCAAGGACGTATCGAGATGATAAAAATCGTATGTAATACACTCTGCGCACTATTGCATACGAATATGCATGAATAAAAATGCAGCTACTCTTCCTTATTTTTCCAACTGTCATAAATAATGGTTTCTCCTGTCAATTATATATCTGGAAGTTTGCAAGCGTTTTTACGCACGAATATGAACGGATAAAGAACACGAGATGTCTAATTGATTCAATAACTATGAGAGCATTGCCGAAAAGCACGCGTGAGTCACGTAATGCACAAGAAGTAATTAAACAGCAAGTAACAATAACAGTAGTAATAGTAAGGAGTAATTCACTGTTCAACTAGACCACCACTTTTACATTTCTTCTAGCATTACAAACAGTAATCCTGGTATAAATTAAATTCAAGAACACCAGCGCTTCTCCATTTCTTCGTTCGTCTGGCGGAATTGAAATTTTACCAAGTCATTAGTAGTTTACATCGTGTAAGATGTTGACGATGGACGATAGCTTGACGCATAAATAATTTGATCAGTTTCGTGGTTATACGGCGACGATCTGGAAGGAGCCAAGGTATTGATCCAAGTGTCACTCTCATACCTCCCCGAATGTAAATTACGGAACTAGTGCAATAGAGATTTAGTTACAAGGGAAAATCATGAAAAATTACAGTTTAAAACCGATCCGGTCGGATGTCGTTCGAAACTAATCGTAAGTATCGGTTGAAATTTAGCCTGACAAGACGCGCCACGCATATCATCGTATTCGAGCGTATTTTTGCCTCTGTTCAGATTTCATCATCCGCGATTCGAAGCAGGGAAAACTAATTGCTACAGTGGACTCGTTTGCAATTCAAGGAAGACGTTCGCGAAATAGGTATATCGGTGGCTCCCCCTTTACGCTGCATTTTTGGCTAATCGATAAACGTCTATCACAATGGGTTAAGGCAACGAGAGTACGTCGTCGTGGTACTCCAGATCGATCGAGTTTCTTCAAAAAACGTGAGAGAGAAAACGTCTATTTCCCGTTTGGAAGGCCTGTCCCGGTGACTAGATCGTCGTACGATTATCCAGGTCGCGCGAGAAGAAAGCATTTTCATCCCCTGCACGTCATAGAGCAAAGCACCGAAACTCGTGGCCTACATTCTACGAAACACGTCACCGATTTCCCACGAGTCACATTCGCGTGAAATCACGGATGGAGGAACGACGATATCCTCGAGATATTCCAGACATACAATCCGTCACTCGTCGATTTTGGCCGAGATATCGAACGATCGCAATCGCGGAGCTAACGATCGCGACGTAAGCGCTTTACGACGGTTTCCATCGTCACCAAGAAAAAAAGAACCGCATTCGACTGACCTGGTTCTCCGAGTTGAGCAGCTTCAGTTGCTCGTTGATCAGGCTGTACTTGGTGCTCTCCTCCTTTCTCAGCGCCCGCTCCTTCTTCAGCTCAGGACTCCAGAAGGTCTTGATACTGTGCATCGAGCTGCCGAGCTTTTGGTTTGTCAGCTCGAGCTCCTTCTTGAGGTTCCCGAGCTCCCGTTGGAGATCATTGTTCTGGTGCTGGAGCTCACCGATGTAACCGCCAGTGTCACGCAGCATGTGAGGATTCGGGCTCTGCCTGGCCGACCTGGATCCATAAAGCTCGTCCTCCAGATAGAGCCCGCGATCACGGCTACGCTCACGAGGCTCGCGTATCGGCATGAATTCCCGATCATGATCGAGAATCCCCGCGGAGGCGCGATCGAGGCTCGTGTACCTCGCCGACATGCCCGCCGAGCTGGACATGGCGGGTCTCGAGGCGCTTCTGGATCTGTGATGTCCGCCCCCACCGCCCCCGGTCGACATACTCCTGCCCCTCTCCTCGAGCATCACGGGACTGCCGAGGTCCTCGTCGCGGGAGTAGTACGGGCTGCCCAGCTGATGGTGATGGTAGCTACCGTATCCGAGATGCTCCGGCGAGTTGTTGCCGCTACGAGTGCCCCTCTTACGACCCAACGGACTTCCACGGCCGCTCGCATAGCTCCTCGAGGGACTGCGATCGACGGTCGGCAGTTCGCCCACGCGACGACCGCTTCGCGGTGATCGAGTACCACCTCCTGGACCCACCACTCCGCTGCCGCTCGAATAGGGATCTCTCGACATTCTCCGCTCGTTCGCCGCCCTGTGATCTCTTCTCTCCTCCCCAAATTCGCTTTCCTTCCCTCTACCTCCGCCCTCGACGCCCCTCTATCGCCGCCCCTCGTTCGCTCTAACAGCCACTTTTCCTCCACGTTTTTCCTCCACCCGTGGATAACGATCGATAGTCGATAGTTTCTCCCGACCGATGGCCGAGTTCCTTCGGTTTTCTTGCCGTTTCGAGCGATCGATGCCTACCGACCGAGTGTGCTACTGTTTATTTTATTATCCACGGCTACCTTGAAGGAATTTATCGCGGTGCCTCTCTAAACCTCCGCGCTCGGCGTATCGATCATCGCTCTCTAACGCTCGGCCTCTCCGTCGGATCTTCCCTCGGCGAACCTTCCTCTGTCTCTCGTTCTCCCTCTGGGTCTCCTTTCCCCTCGGTTTTTCCTTTCATCGCTCTTCACGGACCAACGGTGAACGTCCTCCCATCGTGCTGCCTCTCGTGGGACCTTCCATCCGCAGGTTTGGTCAAGGAAAGGAGGACATTTCCAGCTGGAACACGCGTGGACAACTCCTGAATCTCATAGGATCGTGTCGATTTCCGCTTTGTTTTTCCTGTGCGCAGCCTCCGCTCGACTCTGTTCACCAGGAGTTCGCTCGGTCCCTTGGTTTATCGCCGTATTCGATGATCGATCACCTTCGCTCCGTTTCTATTCTTGGTTTATTTCATTTCTATCTCCCTCTCTTACGAGGATTTCGTTGGGTTCTTGCTTTATTCTTGAAGTTTCTAATTTCTAATCAACCCTTTTAGGGAGGGTGGTTTCTTTTCTTCTTTGTGCTCGACAACCTCTACGCAACGAGGGCCTTTATTTCTCCTCTAAACTCTACGCGTTATTCGCAACAGTCGTTGCTATTCCCTCCGTTCGTGGTTTTCATCCGTTTGGGTCTTTCTTACTCGATTCTCAGTCCTCGATCGTTTTTCTTCATGACCCTCGCAATTATTCTCCTTTAATCTCTCTCGTTCCCAGTCACCGTTAACACGATCCGCGTTATTTTCTCGCCCTATTACGTCTAAGTTTCCGATCGTCTTTACCATCGAGGTCCTCCACGATCTTCGGCCGGCCCTTCTCCTTTTCTATCCTAGAGCTTCTCTTCTCACGACAGGCGTCTCTGCCCTCGCCCTATCCCCCTCGTTCTTCAGTCCTCGCCAGTTGTTTCTCACGACGGTCGGCCCTCTTGTTCGCCCTTTAGCCTCCTCCTTCTCCGTCTACTATCCTCCGCACTAACAAGGGTTCTTCTTATTCCCGGCCTATCCTCTTCCTTTCCTCTATCCCCCAATCGCCCCTACCCCAACGAAGCCCACCTCGAATCCCCCTGTATCCACGTCCGTGATCTCTTCCCGCCGTTAAAGTTCCTTGAGCGGATATCCGCCGGCCCAGTTTCGCCCCCGGCGTGTCGCGACTTCCGGCGCGTCGTCCTCACGGAGCGGCGTTCCAGGGTGGCCGACCCCTCTACTCTACGCGTACAGACTCGTGCACGGGCTCCGACCATTGACGAAGTACGCCTACACGTCGAGCGAACGATCAACGGGCTCTCTCTCCTCTCCACGGTCGATCGACCTCATCATCGCTCTCCGATCCTCCTCCTCCTCCACGCTCCCGGAATCTCCTCCCTTCCACCAAAGCGGATCGTACTACGCGCGTGGGTCACTCCGTATGCGTGAGGTCACGACCCTCGTAGCCGACGATCGATCTTTGACCTTCTTTCGGCGGCAAACCCCATCGGGCACAGCCGGATCGAGGGGGAGAGAGAAAGGGAGGAGGACCTCCACGACGATCTCCCTTTTCTTTCACCGATACTTCCGACCCCCCTCTCTCTCTCTCTCGCTCTCCGTAACGATCTCGCAACGAGAGACCGTTCCCCGGTGACTTCCAGAACCGCCCTTGCAAGAACGAAACGACTTCCGCCCTGGCGCGTGCGTACGTTCCTGCCTCTCTCTATATCCTCTTTACCGAGCTTCTCGATGTGCCGGCCGTACACCCAGGCCTCTCCTTATCGATCCCATCCTCTCGTCTCTTCCTACCCACCGCGACCTCCTCCACCGCTTCTCTCTACAAGGACGCCGACCGACGACGACGATCGACCCACCGATCAGTCCGACCGCCACTGTCCACCATCCACCACGACGCACCACCACTTCCGCGCACAACCGCCACTACCGCCGCCCTCCAGCACCCTCTCCCTCCTCCTACCCCCTTTTTCTCTCCTTATCCCGCTCCTTCTATCTCTCTCTCTCTCTCTCTCCCTCCCTCTCTCCCTCTTTCTCTCTCGCGCGCGCTCTCTCTCTCTCTCTCTCCCTCTTTCCCTCCCCCCCGCGTGCAGCCGCCCACGCACACACGAGGCGCGCTTCGCTCCTGCGCGATGTGGCACACTCTCACGCGTGTACGAAGCGAGGAACGTTAAGGCCAGGAAGGGATTCACGACACGACGGACCCGAGCGCACTGAGAGAGTACTACCCGTACCGTCGCCGCCGGGTGAGAGAAGCCACCCTTCGCTTCCACCTCCACCGAAACGACACCTCCGCGCCGCCTACCCTTCTCTCTCGCTTCCCCCGTCTCCCGCGGATCGGCGTGCACGCACGCCGCCACGAGTACCACTACCACCGCCGCCGCCACCACCACCACCAGCGGCGCCAAGAGCGACGTACGTAGCTACTACCAGTTATTAAGCTCCGACCGGCACCAGCGCCCTCCGCCAGCAACGTCACCGGCGTCATCGTCGCACGACTACTACTATTACTACTACTACTCTTACGACATCGCCGCGTATCGCCCGCTCGATTTTGCGCCGACCCCTCCCTTGCCTTCGACCATGGTGGAGGCCCCACCTCGGCAGCTTTCCATCGGCCGTCCCTTTGGCGCAGATGCGCCGTACGCGGGCGCCAAATTTCGAGAAGTATCTCCACGCCTAGGCGGTTTCGGGGATTCGTATCTTCCCGATTACACGAGCACTGATATAATGCATATATATATGTATATATGTATATATGTATGTATGTATATAGGTATATATGTATCTAGCCCAGACCGTTTGTCCTTTGGCAGTTTGAAAATTTGGATTTTCTCGGTTATGCGAGCACTGATGCTAAGATGAACTGAAGGAACGCGGTCGGGTATTTGTACATTGGTATTCGTGCGGCCAAGAAAGTACGAATTCTTCGGAAAGATATCTTGAACCGGTTCGCGTTGTCTCGCGATCGTTGGATAGGTGAAGGATTACTTCGAGGGATTATCGGTGTATATATCGATCGTCGAGTCGAAGATGTGAGGGGGTGGTTTTTGGAAGTGTATTTGGATTTTTGGAAATCTTAGAGTAACGTTTTTTACAAATCTTCAATGTTTATTCGAAGAAGATGGTTGTTGATCCCAAAAGGGTTGTTGATCGCTTGGGTAGATCGTCGGGTTTTTATCATATCGCTTATCGTACCGGAGGTGCATGGGATTAATTATGAATATAATTCCTGGTAGTTCATTTTAATCTTTGGGGAATTTAGAACTGCCTCTGATTTGCAGACTTTCGATTGATCATCGCGAAGAGTGAAGAATCTGAATATAGAGAAGAGTAAAGATCTGAATATCGAGTGTTTACTTGGAAGCCTGAAAGGGTATCGTGGGAGTGAATTCTGAAAGTCTATTTTAAACCCTGGGAAATGTCTGAAAGATCTCACACCGGCTCTAATTTGCAAATCACAGATCCTTCTTCATTCAGAATAAAGAACGATCTACTTTCTGAATAGATTTTTAATATTATTATCAATTCCTAAGTTAGGAAAATAAGATATATACCATGGGAGTGGTTTCTAGCTCTCAGAATATTCCCGAAGCACATTACATCCGATGTGCAAAGATAGTCTTACGTGTCACAGGTAGCTTGAGATACTCGTGTACTTTGCGATATTTTGGTATCGGACCAAAAAAAACGATTGCGGTTGCCAAGATAGTTCTTGAACGTTCGCAAAGCTTACGTTGGCAAATACGGATCTCGTGATAAATGGAGCCACTAAATTCCAAAGAGAAATTCAGACAGGCTACAGTCTCGTAGTCTTTCCACGTGAAAAAATGCAGAACGTCGATTTAAATCGTCAAGCATCGATATCGATCGTTGAATGAACAAAAAATTGAAATTTCAAAATCAAACACGACAAACGAGATCGGCCGACGATAATGCGCGGGTAAATGCGTTTAATCGGTCAGTAGTGCTTGGGCTTCAAAAACGATGAGAGCCGTCGTGGAATTTGTTTCGTTGCGATTGTTAACGGTCGTGAATGGAGAGTCAAAGGGTACTTCGAATGACGGGCGCAACAACGGCTCAAATGCGGTGAAAAACTGTTTAGGGTACCCGACATCACGGTGCACCAAAATTCATTCTCACACTATTCTTTTTCGTTTCAAATCTCATATTTCTTATAAATCTCATATTTCCTCATCTTCATTTATCACATTCAATTTACTATTAATACTTCGGTAAAGAGATTCTGCCGTATTCGGGATGCATTTGAAAATTCGAAACGGAAATTTTATCTACAGTACAGTCCAAGCTTTTTAACATTACAGTATATTGAATAACACGAAAATACACCGTTCCATTCGAGGCAGATGTCAGGATTAATTAACCGAATCTGAAATTTTCCGTATGTATCGCATCGACCGTTTATATTTGATGTACGTACGCGGAGTACGTCGAAGTTTACGCGGAACGAGAAGAATACGCATCGTTGGTGTAAAATTTCAAGCGAGGTATATGAATCAGAACGTTAAGATTTTCAGGAGAAAGGCCTCCGCCGAGGGTTTTATTTGCACGATCCGTCACTGAATGCACGTTCTACTTCGAATCTCCACCTCCCTCCGCTACCTGACGACCGTCGACCCGGCGTACGACGTCGCAATCAATGAAGCTACGATTCACCGAGCAGTAGCGTACCATGCCGAAGCTGCCGTGGTCCAAATTCCACGGAACGGGGGCGACGATGGAGCAATGGGCAGAATCTCGGACCTCCACGGGAACTAGCCGTGTTCGAACCTTGTTCGCCATGTTTGGAATTTTCCACGTAATATATATATATAATGTAAACTCGGTGGTTCAAAGTTCACCTTGAATGATGAGTCATGAAATAAATTATCCCTATAACGAAAGACGAAAGGAATGAAAGAAGATGTGAATTTATATTAAAATCCGTGATAAATTTTATTTTTATTTACGTTGTGTAAATTTTTACTATTATTGCAACATAATTTGATGCGTGAAATGGATACGTTAATAACTCGTCAAATCAATAAAATTTGTAAAAACACATGCTTCAGAGACTGTAACGATATAATTTGTATAATTTTTGATTTTTTTCCGATAGTTTGAATTTGAATCATCAACTATGACTTTTAGATTTTAGAAGTTAATATTAATATTGCTGTATATCGATATGAAAAAGGATTGAGGACCTATGTTGGCTAATAGTTTCTGTGCTTAAAAATATAACTATGGGTAAAGTATCGTAGATGTTATTGGTGTATTAAATTGGTAATACTTACATATAGTACATTATGTAAGTATAGTGATTAATATTACTGTTATATATGTATCTATAAATAGTAATATATTTTTATTTACATTTTTTTGTATAAAAAGAATTTTTAGAAAATCATAAAATGTTTTTTTTTCATTTCATATGCGTCTATCGATTTTCATATTAGTTAATATTATAAATGTATAATTAGAAAATAGGTAAAGAATCATGTATTTTAATATAACACTGGTAGTGTATTCTTAAAAAAATGTTACTATTAATAACTTATTATATCCGTTAATAAATAGTAATCTCTGTAGCTATAATTCTATTTATTACACCGATCCAATATATATTTATAGAAAATAATTGATATTTACATTCTATCAAAACTTTATCTATGGTAGATGACAATGTCGGCAATTAAAGAGACTATATTAGTTTTCACCTTGTCGATGTGACAACTAAAGCAAATTATAGAACGAAAATCTAAAAACTATCCCCATCTTCGAAGACGACGAAGGAAATGCGCAAACTCGTATTTTACGATCGGTTAGAGGCTTCCTCCACGATACAAGCACTGTGGGAAATGTTTCTTGAGAACTTGGTTCTTTGAGAAATCCTCGGGCACCACCTCCCTTTAATTTACATAAAAAAATATGTTTTCGACGCGATTTGAATACAACATAGTATATCAGATAATGACAATTCTTATACAATTCTTCATCGATAACAAAGTTTTGCAATGTTCGGCAAAAAATTTCCGAAAACTTAGTATTCAAGCCAAAATACTAAATAATTTTTTTGTAGTATCATATATTATTTTATGCATTCTTACAACTGACTGAATATTTTTTTTTAATATTAAATTTGCATATACCGGTTACCAAAAATATTTGATATCTAGAATACTTTTTTACAAATTAGTGATAATAAGTTGTAAATGCCAGAATTTTTTTTTTTTACACTATAAGATGTATTTTCAAAGGCGTAGATACAAAATTTTACGAATATTAAACAAGATATTAACATCGAGTTTTGTGAAATATTAATCATAATAATTGTATGAGATCGTACGTTATAGTAGAATTTTTATATCAGTTCATACAAATTTTTTGCCCTTCAGTGTAAGGCAATCTGTGTTACTTCAGGAGACTAGTAATGAACGACAATTATTCAACAGAAATTAAAATCCTGATAACAGATCGAGTATCCCTGCGTTCGTGACGATAATAGCGTGCCCGCAAGCATACGAAATCTGCACGCGATTATATTGACTGTGGTAAATGTCGTGCTTTATTCTAACTGTTATTTATTCCGACATGTCAGACTGTATAAAAAATATTAATACAAGCAAAATTAATACTTATGTATAAATACAGTTCATATGTGTAAAATTTGGAAAGAGTTTATATCGAATTTCACCGTTATAAATAATTATAAATAAATTTATAAATTATTTTAAATACTGAATATATAGATTTACAAAAAAAAGCTGAATGGATATAGAATTACATCTCATGCTTGCCTTTAATCATTATTGCATTACATATAAATGGTAAAAAGAATATTATTTCTACGCGCTCGATGATCGAGTTTGATTGGTATTCATATTATACACAATATACCAACTCAATATTAACAATAAATATTTCTGAATTTAAGATTATTTCAAGTATTTGTGCGCACTCGACATCGATTATATCGCTCCTTATATACACAAAAATATTTTTCCGTAAGAATTAAGGATTACAGTTGATCAACCTAATAATCTCAAAGCCGATACAGATCTCTGATTAGTAAGCGAATTGATTGGCCTTTGCGCCAGACGGGAAGCAATGGCAAGCAATCGTTCGAGAGTATAATCTCGCAAAATAAGATTTCGCATTCAAATGGAGGTCGTTACACCGTTCTCGAAAGCGTTAATCCAGAAGGTACAGAGGTTTTCTAAGAAATAAACACTTAGACACAATTGATTATGCTAGATAATATTGATTATGCTAGACATTGACTCCTTGCAATCTAAAAAGTGGCGATTATGTATAATATAAACCTATACATCAACGAAGACCTCTTTACATCTCGTGCATCATCTTTAGACTTTTCCATTAAACATACATCTCTTAAATCTCATCACTTGAAATCCACAATAAATTATGCGTCGTAGATTATATAACATTCACACTAAAAATCCAACAAATAATAATAATACGTATACAGATAAACCTTTCGAGTAACCGACAAACCGTCATCGTGTTTAAGACGCGTTATCTGTCTCGCCTGTACCAGCATATATCCGAATCATCTTTTATTATACACCATAGTAATATAAACGGACTTTTCAAAGTTCAAATCATCAAGTACCAATGGCAGAAAATCGGACACGATTTTATTCGGTTGCTTTACACGCATCGTTGCAAGGCGCTAACAGTTTAACCGTGCACAACGCAGGATCTCGATGGGTCGAAGGAAGAAACTCTAAGGATACGTCAGGCCGCTCGAGGACTGGTTATCCCCACTTTGGCCATGAGCTCCCGAGGGGCCAAAGTGATAAAAGTTAAGTGGCGCAGGCTAAGGTCGTTACCACTCTCGTTACCGTACGTACCGTTCTCAGCGGTCTGCGGCCGTCAGTAGACGATGACCACTCGGTGGCGTTGCATCGTTTCCTATTGCGTGCTTTGAACCGTAAGAGAGACCGACATGTGGCGCTGGGCGGTAATAGGATCGTTGCTTTTGCTGGGGACCGCCGATTCCCTGAACTCCGTAGCCGGACCCTGGGTCCACGCAACTCAGGGTGAAATCTGGCCACAACCATATTCCAGGGAAGTCCACGATGACTTTTACCTCCTGCGCCCTTCGAACTTTGCCATCAGGGTGAGTAAAATGTGTCCGATCCTCGAATTGATCTTTGATTTGTTATCTCGTGATTTTTTCCACTGGTCAGGAAATAGTACTGACCGGAGATATTGATGTTTTAGAAGTTATTTGTATTTTTCGTGGGATTGAGTGCATGGATATTGAACGTTGGTATAGAGCCATGTGCCAGTAATGTTTTGATTTGTCATGGTTTCCACTCGTTACTGCCATGGAAGATGTATGATCGCTTAGAAGATATTGTATGGTAAAGTGTAATTGTTCCACCCGTTTTGTTCGAAGGGTGGAAATATTTTAGACATTTATAACAAGTGATATTCTACGATTTATGTATCGTTACCAAAATAGAAAGCAAGGTATATTCAAAAGATAATAGGCGATGCGTAAACATGGTTGTTAATATTTCTGGATACCTTTTATTCATGTTTAATTGCTTCTATAGTGTGTATACTAAATAATTAGATAACTAAATATATAATTATAAATTGCACAAGACTGATCCGCATTGTCACGTTGGAATTAACAAATGTGTAATGTATTGTTACATGTGAAGAACCATATACTCGTGTGCTTAACTTTTGTCGTTCGATTGTCATTTTCAAATACGGTTATTTAACGCAAGGCTTTAACTGTAGATGTAATGCATATACACATTGAAGCCATTATCTGTAAAATACATTAACGTTCAGATTACCTCAAATTGTTCTGACGCATCTAAGCATCAAAAAAGGGGACAATGAGAGGAAATAAATAGATTTATGTAATCAATTACACACTGCAATAAAATAATGATCAATTTCAAAAAATACATCATCGTGCATCTAAACAATTTTAATTAGGAAAAGAATACTTATTATTTTGACTTTGTTCGTATTAAATCTGTAACTCAAATTTTTATGGATTTATAGAAAATCGATTTCATTCATATCATATCGCATTCCTTGTTCGTGTATACGTAATAATATCAATTTTTTATTAAAACAGTAGTCAGTTCCATGAGCGTAAATAATAAAATAATCGCATCATCGGTTAAGACTTCATCAGTTCAAGTATTGTATAGGCTATATCATACTATAACTATAGTTTATATAACAATAAATCATATTACTAAGTTTTAATATAACATATAATTTTTACGCGTCACACTAAATTAAAGCTATACCCAAACAAAGTTTCAAGTTCCTAATTAAAGAAATCAAGTTATTTTACGCAACAAAATCCTGTAAATTTCAAAGAACACGATTTATTAAAAACCTTTCTTTCCTTCCTTATCTCAACGCGTATTGTTTGTGTATCTCCGTGTACTATATTGGCGAGATTTACATTTTCCATGTCAATTTTCTTACTTTTATCTATTACACCACCATACTTCTCGCGCATCGTTATCATAGTGAAATTTCTTAAAAACTAAATTATCGGAAACTTGGTTTATGCAGATAATCGACAAATCGTGTGACATCGTGACCGAAGCCGTCGAAAGGTACAAAGCAATTCTCCTGACGGAAGCTCGACTGGCGCGGAAAGCAACCGAAGGGCAACCAAGGACCCCGGTGCGAGAGAGTCCCTTCTTCAAGGGTACCTTGAAAGCTCTGGACATTCACCTCACGCAGCCATGCGGGGAAAACGGTGACCACTGGCCGCATTTGCACATGAAGGAGTCGTGTAAGTAACGCATCTCTAATGGAACCGCCTCAATATCCGGGCAAATATTGCTGTCACAGAAATAGAGTAACTCGCTCAGATTAATCTCCAATAAACACGGATTTCTGGTATCTGCGAAAAACTATTCATTTGATAGTCTGTGGAAAGGCGGAAAGTGCCCAATCAGTTTTTACGCTCCGAGGCAAGCGGGTTAATGAAATCTGCCAAGAAAAACCGTGTGCCCGTTTATGTACGTTATTTTTTCAGATCTGGAAATCATTTTCAGATTTATTTATAAAGCTGATTAAATGTAATGTATATGTAAATAAGATGAAAAACGTGTACCGCTCTTTGAATGATTTTAGTTTTTCGTTGAAGTATTGGTAATGTTGGTGTTCTTAAAAGGTTATTATTTTTTAAAATAATCTTCGTTTTACTGTGCAAATTAAATGCCAATAAAGGTCGGGTATTCGGTCTAAGATTGACAAGTTTTTCACGTGATCTGTTATATATCTATAATGCAAATCACTCTTATAATCATGTGCACAAAATCGTTGGAGCTTTAGCTTACTCTGTGTTTAACTTCTGTAAGCTTTTCTATAAAATTAGAGTCGTGATGCATCAAAAATATACACTCTTTTATAGAGTAAATTCTTCTCATAAATGATCTTTTTTTAATAGAAAACTAAAACGTTCATAAAGTTTGTATATTTTACATAAAGCACGTTGAATTTTACCGTATTAGATGTGATAGAGGTTTGTTTTCACGAGTTATCGTATTTTAATCGTTGACTCTATACCTCCTCCAAAGCTATAGCACACATCGTAAAACTCGTTAATACGCCATAGCATTTTTTTGCGATAAACCATTTTTGTATCTCATCCAAATCCAAAGAGTTATTAAACACGCAAGTTATTTCCATTATGTAGGTCATTCATACGATAAATCATTTTTTCGTCGTAGAAATCAAATGTCGGAAGTATGTCGTTAAACTTATTTCCAGCCTGTTGAGTCGTGATTTCATAACATTCCAAAATAAAAAATAATCTCTTTTACATTGTGATGTGGAATCACGATAAACTCGGTTATATTTTCGCATATACTTAAAAAAATTATTCAGATTTAATGTTTAAAATAAAATGTAACATATGAACGATAGTTTTTTTTTCTGATGCCCATACAATGTCCACGATATTCATACTTCTCTGGATAAAGAAAACATTCGAGCAGGTATCTTCCATCGACAATTACAATACCGTGGAGTTCCGTTATTTCCATTTTTAACCTTGGACTAACGTTCCTTGAATTATCTTCAATATTACCTCAAGAGGCACGTGCATGCTGGAATAAATCACGCTCGCATTGTGAAGGAAATCATTGTGGTTAACGAAAGTGCTATAACGGGCTTGATAATTGCATCGCAAAATACGATATGAAACGCGGATAAATCGTTCGGTTTTAATGCATAACTACATTTGCCGGCACATCAAATTTCCGTCGAGCGGACTATATTTAGTATGGTGTACTATTGTGATATAAACGACAGATAAATCCTGCTGGGTTTATTATGCGCACTGCTAATGAGGAACTGATATTATTGACGTGTGAAAAATACCTACCGTCCGCATCGAGTCTTTTCTGATTCCACGGTAATAAAAACGTACGGTGCTATTATTTCACACGATCTCAGCTGGAATATATAACAAAGGAAAATTCCGTATCCTTCAGTTGATATAACGAAATACTAAACAAATAGTATGACACGTGTTGAAGATGAGATGAATAAGAAACGCGCGTAAAGTAGGCGAGCTGAGAAAAGCGAAGAGAGATAGCGACTGTGTAATCGTAATGTCGCGCGATCGAGAGGAGCGGCGAGGAGTAATCGGATCCGCTACTTGGCTTCTTATCGTATTGCCGAGCGAAATGCTTTGAGGTCATAGCCGGCGATTAACGCGCGAAATAGACCGATTACATGCACGCTCTTCCTTCTCACCGTCTTCGGAGCAGCCGACATTAAGCTCTGCGTGTTATACTAGCATGTCTTTTTCTACAGCAGATATAGATATTATGCGAATGAGAAAGTGTCGTGATCCTTCTATATTACGAGTCACGTGTCTCAATAATAGCGATAATAATTATATTTATGCATTTCAGAGATAATCGGATAAAGCGCATACTTCAATTTACATTGTTTTATCTATGTGTAATTGAAGCTGTAGAACGTAAAGATTTGAACTGTTATTAAAAAATTTAAACGTAACCCTTTCAACTCGAAAGCACCTTTCAATTTGAGGCTTTACACTTAGTGAATAGTAAAGTCTATATAATTCATGGTAGCATGTTTTATGCTGCAAATTGGATAGTGATCTATCTAATTTATCTAATGAATTTCTATTACGAAATTGCGTAGTTTTGTAGGGTCAATTACTGGATGTTGGGTTGTAAATCTGATTTTTAGGCAGAGGGAGAAGGAGATTTTTCAGTCGTAACCTGTACAGTTTAACTTCTACACAATATCTCCATATTTTTCTATCGAACGCGTGCAGCCACGACTTCTGAGAATCGACGTTCAGCCTCAAAGCAGATTCTACATTAAGTAAGTTTAGTAACAACAAATTATCCGTTTTCCAGATAACCTCAGTGTAAACAACTCCTGGGATGTCGCCTCGCTCGAGGCCGAATCCGTTTGGGGAATTCTTCGCGGCCTGGAAACCTTTTCGCAGATTTTGATTCCGTCTGGCGAAGGATCAAGTGTAAGTTTGCCAACCGATATGTTTTATTCGCGTACGAAAGTCGGTGCAAAGAATAGGACGATAGTGGCGTAAACTGCACTTGATTCAACATTCTGTCGTTCATCGTTGTAACGGACATTTCTTTTGTACTCGATAAAAATGCGGTTGAATAGCGTATAATGTCGCTTCTTATAAATATTTATGAATGAGATAAATATCTAGCTTATTCCAAATTACTTAAATAAATACGTTTATTTATTGCCTATACGTTTTATGGGTAACATTGTATTCAACGATGGTTTGAGCGCATAAATAGTTCCTTCATGAGAAGTCTGGCATTGCAGTACTTGATTTTGTAGAAGTACCTAATACTATTGAAGTATAGATATTTATATTTCTTGCTAAGTGTTAATGCTTCTTAAAGGTTGAAGACTTATCCTTTCTCGGGTATTATATACACCACTATATACTTTAACACATACACCCTCCGTATATTTAAAATTTATATAACAAAGAATTATCATGTAAATATTAGATACGTAATTTTCAAACCAAATATGCGTATACTCAAAATAAGATTTATCATAAACAAGTAGAAAATGTCTTAGCGCAATATTTCAGTTCTTAGAAGAATCGATTCTTATCTTTTCAATATTATGTATAATAATGAGGATGTCATCTGTTGACAGTTGAAGGTCAAATGTCAGAACATCGTCGATGGCCCAAAACTCCCTCATCGAGGGCTCCTCTTGGACACCTCCCGTCATTACTTGCCCGTGTCGGATATATTGTTAACGTTGGACGCGATGTCGTACAACAAACTGAACGTTTTACATTGGCACATCGTGGACGACAACAGCTTCCCCTATCAAAGCAGCAGGTATCCGGATCTGTCAGCCAAGGGTGCGTATCACCCTACGATGGTCTACACGTCGAGCGACATACAGAAGATCATCGACTACGCTAGATTAAGAGGAATCCGAGTGATGCCCGAATTCGACACCCCTGGCCACACCAGATCCTGGGGTCTGGCTTATCCAGAGTTACTCACCACTTGCTACGGTAAGTCCCATCATTTCTGATCGAGAAATTGCGATGTTCGCTAAAAAAAACACTCACATTTCCTGCCTTTTATAAATCATCGACCACCCTCTTATCGTATCAATTGCACATATAGAGTGCTGTGAATGCATTACATTCACTTTGCGAGTGGCACTCATCCGGCTTACATATTTTATCAACCACTATTGACCGTTTTAGGTTAATCAGTTTTACTTACTCAAAACTATTCATACCGTGCACTATATCAGCAATATTTATTCACGTGCTGTGACAATTTGAAGCGCGTTTCAATACTCTAAAGCTTGCTGGTCCGATGAATTTGATCGTCGAAATTCCTCGAGTGAGTGCTGTTGTCTACTGCTGGTCATTTTTTTTACGATAATGCACGGTTTTATTATTTTTGTCAGGCTCGTCTGGAAAGCCGGACGGCAAACTGGGTCCGATGAATCCGACCAATCCGGCGCTGTACGAATTCCTGCGTAATTTGTTCTTGGACATCGTTCATGATTTCACGGATCGGTACGTTCATCTCGGTGGTGACGAGGTGCCCTTTGATTGTTGGGCCAGCAATCCCGAGATCATAGCTTACATGAGCGCCCGCAACATGTCCAAGAATTATGCTCTGCTCGAGTCTGAGTACATAGCCAAACTCCTCGAAATCACCGACTCCCTGAATATCAAGTCGATTGTGTGGCAGGAGGTAAGTTTCGATCAGCTCTATCATTAAATGAACAATGGTTTATCGAGGAATCCTTTGGAACGAAAGCTCGTATTCGTTGCACGATAGCAATATTTTTGCCACTGTGCCTGGTCCTTATCACGTTAAAAGCCAAGAGACGAAGTTACGAATGGAATGAATACGAGGAAGACGATAGTTGGCATCTTCGATAGTCACGTACACCTATGTATGATCCTAGGTTTTTTTTAACAACAGATATGGTAATGTTGCTCTCACTGCTTTTTATGTTAATTAATTCCAAAGTAAATAATTTACTACTTTTAATACATGATTTTTAGTGCTTTATACATAGGGAATTGCATTATGATATCTATCAATTTTACGTGGATATATATGCGATCATAAATGTAAATGTGAAATTTGTAGGTTGGGCAAATATTTTTATCGTATTTCCAATTCTATTTCCCGATTTTTTAATGTTTTAAATTCAAAGATTTAAAAAAATGTTTAATAATTAAAAATAATGATTTGATGATATAATATGTAACTGTTCGCAAGAAAAATATCTCATCCACAGCGGTTGCTGTTGCCAATCACGTGTTCTATAGAAAGAGCCTTAAGCTTAGCAGTTAAAGGGTTTCAAGCCATATCTTCGGAAAGTTTCAGGCATTCCTTTATTTCGTGACAATCGTAAATGCAACACTGCAAAGTTCGAACGCGGAGCACTTTAAGAAGATGGTTATTTTGAACAACGTGTTCCGCATACTGACGTTGGTTTCTTACCAGAGCTTACTCGATAAGAACTTGATTTACATGTCACGTGTTTATAGAACTTGGAAATAGAACTGCTGGAAAAACTCTAAGTACATACCCTTTTACTGTGAAACTCTCTAAAAAGAACCATTCGCCTACGAACAGTGTTTGCACCTACGATTTTACTACACGCAGAATTTATCAACTTTCTACAAGCAAAAATCTTCTTCAGACAATTATTGGGGGGATTAAAAAATTAATGATATCATTAAAACTAATCAATATCTGCTACAAAGATTTTATTGCGAGTGTTATTGTAATAGAATTGTCAGGATGCTCAGCTTTTGCGGTACAATATTTATCCGCTATATAACAGTTTAAGTAGCCAAAAATGGGATTAGGGGCATTGAGAATTTTATTATTCTATTAAAATATTAGTGTACAATGTAATCTTTTTAATAGCGTTCTTATGCTAGTAGGTTTAACTACAATCGTTATATTTCTACGCCATACTGTCTTTTATCGATAGATTAAAAGCGGTTGTTGGAAAGCTTATTGCTACATTAGCAGGCGTTAATGCGTGAACCTATATAGAGGAGCGAGCATGCGGACGTAGACGTAATTTATCTCCGGAAAAAGAAGAATCAATGGCATAGACTCACGTAGCACGAAAGAAAGGTAGTCGCAATCAGAACGCCATGGCGGGAGCAAACATTACGTGATCGTTTTCGATTATGAGCGTCTTGCGTTTACAAACTTTATACGAGCGATACGTGCTACGGTACGAAATTCGAAGAGCATCTACAATAAGTGTAGGATGGGTCATTAGTTACGGAGGGATTTAAAAACAATCAAGATGGAAGGATTATACTTCTTCTGGCTCGGTTTCCTTTAATCCTTTAAACCGGAATTTTTTTGTCCACATCATTTATTAGCATTAAACACTATTGGTTCATCTTAAATCTGCAAAAGAATAATTACGATCTTGGTGATTAAAGTTAGACGACCATAATTTACCCATAACCAAATTTACCAACCGCAATTAAAACCATAATTTATTAACATCAAACACTATTAGTTTACGTTCAATTGGTATCAGAATAATAGCGATCTTCGTCATTTAACTTAATGCTCGATCTTGAAACATTTTTTCACCACACTCAACTACTTTTCGCACTAAAATCGCTTGTCATTAATCCACTAGCCTTTTCTTTGCCTTTCTCTTTTTCTTCATACACAAAACTTACAGCTTTACAACTTCCCTATCCTCTTCTTCCTCTCAATACGAGATCCTCCGTACTTTTCTTACTCCATCGTGTTTCATCCAATTCACGAGCTCGTCGATGAGATTGACCACGTTTATCCGAGAGTGCCATTATCGTATACCTCAGAACTCTACAGCCCGACGATGCACGGATTATTTACGATCCACGACCTCTGTTTTGCCTCAGGTCTTCGACAACGGAGTCGTTATGCCGTCGAGCACCGTCGTTCACGTTTGGACCGGTCGTTGGCAGAAGGTCCTCGAAAGGGCGACAAAGGCAGGGCATCCGGTTCTGCTTTCCGCCTGCTGGTACTTGGATCACATTGCCGGCGGCGGCGACTGGGCGAAGTTTTACAATTGCAATCCCCTCGGATTTCCCGGTGCGGCAAACGCGTCCCATCTGATGCTTGGCGGTGAAACCTGCATGTGGGGAGAGTACGTTGACAGGTAAGAAATTGTTGTGCGCCGTTCGATATTTGATTTTTGTCGTAAACTTGGAAAAAGCTCCTGTCTACTTGCTTTTCCAAGACGACGATGGGGTTTTATTGTAATCGGAGAATGCGTGTGGAATTGACTATCTTGATTTATTGGTATTGCTTGTACACCTATGTCAAGTATATTGCTAATTGAACGATTAAGCACGTTGCATAGAAAAAGAAAACAGCAGTATTAATCGCATTGGAATATAAGACAGCGAGGGACATATTAGAAAGAACAGAATGCGGTTAGATGTGCTATGGCATTTATAAAATTGATCGGACCGCGAAGGTGTAATAAGCTTAGAGACAAAAGTACTTATAATAATTTTCCTTAATGTTGTATAAATGTGACCAAAATAAGGTATTAAAAGGATCAAAATAAAATCGCGCATTGATCAACTGATTATATTCTGTCTAAAAAAAATCCTACTATAGAATTAAAGTAGGTTGTTGTTCCATTTCGAGATATGGTTTATCCAAGTCTATTGCATTAAATAAACTTGCATTTTTTTCTTCATAAAAATGGCGTTCATCCACGATAATATTAGGTATACAACTTTGCTTCCGCCGGTTTTTTTCCCAAAGTTCGAGGATTTATTGTAAAAAACTGGTTATACATTTATGACCCAAAGTATCGTCTATCGTTGGCCACTACTTTCTCCCATCTTTCGAGCAGTGTACGATTTTAACGTTGAAAAAAGCACTACTTACTGCTAAAGCAATATATAAAAAAGCGGCGGAAGGAAACCCAATAGGCCTAAGAGTTTACTGGGTCAAATCACTTTACGTATTACACCTTGCATTTTCTTTTTTCAGAAACAGCGTTTCTGCAAGATAATTGTTTACTGGGTTAAAGCATCTTGCATTTCTCTTTCAGAAACAACATTCATTCGAGGATTTGGCCACGAGCTAGTGCACCGGCTGAGCGTTTGTGGAGTCGGGACGTAGACAACGTGAAGAATGTCGCTCCCCGTCTGGAGGAACACGCTTGTAGAATGAACAGACGTGGAATAGCGGCCCAACCGCCGAACGGTCCCGGATTTTGCATCGCGGAATGACCAGCACTTATAATTCACGATAAGACTCTGTTGTCTAAAAAGAGATACCATTTAGATGATGCCGATTACGAATTTTGTAATCGTCCATCCATCACGTTTCCACCGATTTATTATAAAACATTAATAAAGTAAAAGCGCCACATAATGTTACCTCCTGTCTGAGCATAATTATTTCCTACCTACTGTTGAAGTGATTCGCGCTTATCCTTGGTCCATCGCGGTCTATCATCAGAGAATAAATAATCGGTAATATGCATTGGCAAAAATCATTATTGTGGTCCGTGTGTATGATTTATACCATTTATCAATTATATTGACGTACACAATCATTGTCGAAACATACATTTGTACTACTTCGTTCTCATAATACACCTATGATTATTTGACGACTATTATTGGAAAGACTCTGTAATTGACTTCTGCTCTCCATTACTACATTTCTTAACTAGATTATAATTGAACTCC
Source organism: Ampulex compressa (assembly GCA_038496175.1). NCBI lineage: Eukaryota > Metazoa > Arthropoda > Insecta > Hymenoptera > Ampulicidae > Ampulex > Ampulex compressa. The sequence continues at coordinate 104,248 of JBCFXI010000470.1, read as the reverse complement.
ATTAATGAGTCAACATACACAATGCGTAGATTTTTTAAAGTTTTTCACATTGGACACCATATGATAACTCCTAATATGTGCCAAGATGTGCGTAAACAAAGAGCATGAAATAAAGTAGAATTGATTCTGTTCTGTTAAATTTCATGTCGCAATTATCTATCTCGTCGCTTCCCTTCTTTGTAGTCTTTCATATATTTTGTACCTAATAGTCAATTGGAGAAAATATCAAAGCAAGTTATTTTGTAGACTCGAGGATTTAGAGAGAAATTTGCCAGTGTAATGCATGTGTTCGGTTTCTGACTGCTTCGTTTGTTCAGTCGTCGCAAAGAGATACGATCTGAAACATTTTCAGCGGGACGCACGCAATTTCGGCTTGGCTTGCAATTACGCCAAGCTGATTATAATGTGCAGTAACAAGGCGATATTTGCATGCTGATAGATGCACGACCGCCTTGAATACCTGTAACTCTTAATTTGAGATCCTCCCACGCGGCAATTTACTTCGCGTCAGAAGTTAATATATCTGTTCACTCAATTTCAAAAAAAAAATTCTCTTGGTTTATTTAAACTTAAATTTATTTAAAATTAAAATAAAAATCTCTTGATCATTATTTAATATAGTTTTTAATTTAGACGGTATAACAGTTGGCTATCTGCGAATAAGCATTTTTTTTGGTTTGCGTCAAACGTCAAAAAGGAATGCAATAATGTTATCTGATAATATTTTAATCACGAAAATCGTTGATATTTAGTTGACAATATTTTTTAATTTTTATCGTAAAAGATATACAAAGAAAAAATGTTACCAAGTTTTTATACGTTCCTTATCTGCGATTTATATACTTTAGTCGAATGTTGCAAATATAGGTCAACTCAGATAGTAACGTTGAGTAAAACAGTTTCTCTGCATAGAAGAAAAAATGTTGTACACTTAAATATCGTTTGACGACATGTCGATCGTTATTCACTTATGCTGGTTTCTCAGTACTCCTAGCGAGCCATAATCGGTATCTTTGCAGGCGTAAACAAATTATTACAGGGGAACCACTGTGTTTTTACTTTGACAGCTTATGTTCCAGGAAAGCCGACAATCTGGTCGTCAGGGCAACGTGCAAATAGATACAGAATGCATACACCATGAATTCGCAGTTCGCGGCCGATAGTGGAAAAATTTCAAGTAACCTTTAACTTATCTGAAATAAAAAACATAAGTTTTCGTTTGCGGAATCAAGGAAACTTCTGGTGGAAGATTCTTGAGGACAGTCCTCCGATTTTTGTTTATCGTGACGCAAATTTAAATGCAGTTTAGAGCGACTGGTGGAAATTTGCCTGCTTCGCAATGCTAAAGTAAATTAAGCCAATTACGTCTTATCTGTGGTCAACAAGCTTGTTGCGTATATGTAAATAGTGTAATGTATATTGAATGAATTTAAATACAAACGTAGTTATAGGTGAATTGCGCATTATTAATGTGCTTTTATTGAGTTCACGATAACTAAACTTAACACCAGGCTGACTGAAGCTTCGTCTATTTAACGTATGACAAGATACCGTAGAAGTAATAAATATCGATAAACAAATATTATTGAAATACTCCTTACAGGGAAATTGTCCTTCGAATTTGATTGAATCGGTTATCAAGTGATATGATATGACGAAGGGAAGATAATACATTCATTTTTATTAATTTAATCGTTGCTCAATTAATTAAATATTTTGTGAAATAATATAGAAAATACCTTGGATATTTTTAAATATTTATTTCTTAACCATTTCATAAATATTTTAATATAGATTCTTTTAACTAACATTCTGTTGACACTCTTGCAATGAAAATGCAATCTACTTAAATTAAACATTGCATTTATGTATTACAAAATATGAATATCCGTTATGTTTTATAACATGAAAAATACAAATCGACAAAAATTTTGCCTGACACTCTGAAAGGTAGCCGAGAAAAATTCGGTTAATTAATTGCCTTATATAACATTGACAGCTAAGTTTTACTGACGCGCGATACGTTTCATTTCGTTAATTACGGTTCGTAAGTGCCACAAAAAAAATCATGAACGTATTTTACGTGTTTACCGGTATTTCACACCTGCCCACAGCTCGATCCCCAAGAAATATTTTTTTTTACTATATTCTAAATAAATGTACCAAATATTATAGATACTTTTTTTACATTACATTATATGTATGATCTAACCGCATTTTATGAATGCAAATCAAGATTTAGAAAAAATTTTAATTTCGAATGCAACGATTATTAATAGGTATAATGCTTCATAAATCGATGAATAATACTACATACCAAAATATTAACTTATCACATAATTTTATGTCCGAATAATTGTATTTCTTATGTTTATAAAGATTACGTATTAGTAGTGCAATTTTGTGTTACTCTGTGCCTCGTTAGTGGTGCTGATTTCTGCAATCAGGCGTCTCAGCCACCACCGAGCTGTCCACGATTGTGCCCCCCCAAACCCATCCCCTATTGTATGCGAGCCTGTCCACCTGCAAGTTACACTTGCATGCCTTGCGTGCCCTCCATCCAATATAGGCCAGTTTGCCCACCTCGTTGTCCACCGAAACCGACTAAGACAGTGGTACGTACACAGACCAAAATTTCCTTCTAATAACACAAATTGTTCCGCCCTGTTTACCCAAGGGAGAGTGTATAAAGTTCTGCTGTGGACTTAAAATTTCAATAAGATTGTGGGTTGCCTTTAGGGAATATGAAGCTACGAAGGAATTCTCTGTGCCGATAAAATTACATATTATAGCGATATAAGCGAGGAACAACGTAAAAATACGGTAATATGAAAAGACAAGAAGAAGGGTAAGATAGAGATAAAAACACAAAAGAAGTAAAAGAAAAGATGAAGATTTTTTTAATAATCTGGTGGATAATTTTTCAAACTTATTATTAACACCTTTTATGTGGAAGTTAAATCAAATTATCTTTTCCTCGGATAACAAAGAATGGAAATTTTCCATTTACCGATGGGCAACATCGTTTTAACGTTTAAGGATTTTTCGAAACTTCATTTTTTATTTATTCATGCTTGTCAAGTTTTTATAAATACTTATCACCATCTCAGTGACGCGGGTCTGTACTTTTTACCCTGCAATGTACATTAGAATTAACAATCGTGCTACAAAATTCATAACAACTATTACGTCAGAGTTCCGTATGTTGACAATAATCATATATATAATTTTTTACAAACAAAAGAATAATATACAATTGCTTATTAATTAATACAATATTCGTTAAATTAGTATTATAGAATATGATTAATTTATAAAAAAAAAAAATAATGCGGGGATGACACTAGAAATGAAGTTAGGTATCAATTTTGCAACGCAAATAAAACCAGTGCAATGTAATGAGGTACGATCGATAGCATTGATCGAGAGGCATGCTTTGAAAAGTAAATGTCACCGTAGTAGGCCAGGCTACTGCATTATACAGTACACAGTGATACGAGTAAAGTGCCTAAGAGTTTAGTAAATAGCACAAGAAAAAACTAGCAAACAATGTTCACTTCCAAGATTTAATATTTAACCACATTCAGTTTACAAGCTTTCAGTTAAATTTTAATATTTTTTCATCAAATTCTATTTTACCACATAGAACACTTTGTAAGTACGCAAGAAGAAAGGATATTTAGGGAAAAAAAGTCAAACGGTTAAAATATTTATATCTATAATAAGGGCAACCGTAATTACGGCTGCAAATGTCCACATAATTCTGAGAAAAGTACACACGAAACGTTAAAATAAAATTGCTCAAGTATGCCACGTTTTGTTATAAATAATCACGTATTACAGATTTCCTTTCACATTTTATGCACACACGTTTGAAACAAGAGCGGCGCGTAAATCAACATTTACAGTTGCCATCCTAAAATACCGAGATAAACAGCGGTTAACTCGTATATACAACAGAGCACACGTGAAAAATACCAAAACTACGAGGATACTAAAGTGAATGGAATTCGGTATTAGATTTATCTGCAACCTTGCCCAAATTGCCCACCGTGCTGTCCCATGCCGTCCCCCCCAAAGGTGGAAGTGATGTGTTTCCCGCCTGTGCCACCGCCGCCACTTCCGCCACCTACCGTGTTCTACGTTTGCACCACGAAACGAGTCCCGTTCCTACCCTGTCCTCCTCCCACACCTCCGGCTGATTCGCCCTGCAGACCACTTTGTCGTTAGCACGCATACTCTGTAACGACCCTTCGACAAAAACCCCTCGCCAAGCGCCGCCTAATTTACATTTTTTCCCACAGTACCCTGCCCGCCCTGCTAAAAACAATTAAACGGAACGAGGATGCTGATGCATATCGGGATGAATTTTGGGAACAAACGTTTGTCAGCCCTTTGTGATGATCAGGAATGATCTCGTCGAGGGTATTGTTGTTTTATGCTGGAAAACGACAATTAAATGGTTTCTCGGAAGAGAACATTTGAATTTGAGTAGAATCTTGAATACGGATGTTCCACCTAGTTTGTCTTGGATATGGTCCGGTTTTTTTTTGGAATTGGACTGCGTCGATGATTGTCCGTTATGCTGGAATTTGTTAAGTAGCGGCTGGCGTTTAGAGTAGGTACTTGATTCTAGAGAGAATTACCAGGCGTACAAGATGGTATGTTCTTAATCGGTCGAGATAAGGATGCACTGCCAGATGTATCGGGTGTTAAAACTAATCGGAGGATGTGTATAAATAGGATATGCTTTATTATTGCCGAAAGTTGTTAAAAGAGCGTTGTCTTCGATGAAAGGACTTGACTCAAGGTAGCACTTTAAAGACCAGAAATTTTCAACCCTTGATAATGAACGTAAATCTATATAATGACTATTGTGAACAATCGTACGTCTTAATATCCAAAAAATTTTAATGTTTGCATTTATCACATATTAACTGTAATACGTTAATTTTTGGATAAATGTAGAGTGAATTCTAAAAGGGCATGCATCTTTAAGTTATTCTTGTATATACAATGGAATACCTTAAAAATAGCAAAAGGAGAAAGAACTAAATACATTGTATTGTATCACGATAATTGTATATTTGATACTTATTGTATTACTGCAATTTATGTTATACAATATACAAATATTTCCTTATAATGACAAAATAAACTTTATTGGATCAATAATACAGTGTATAATCATTTGCTGTCGATAATAGGATGACGTTATACTAATTTTGAGTTTTTGAAAAGTGACTGTGAAGTATGTCACAATGCGCAGTAAGATATTCTTTAGTTCGAGAAACAGAACAGATATTTCACAAATTCGTAGCAATACATATTAGTATTCTTTTTAGCAACAAATTATTGCCTTTACAGATACACTTGACGTTCACCACTAAACTACAAGACTAGTTTTCCATCTCTTCCGACCCCTTTCAAGAGTCAACAGTATTCCCTTCAAAAAGAGGACTTGTAAATCTATCTGTAACCATGGCAACTAAATTCCTTCCAAAAAGCACTAATCACACCAAGTGACTAACTTCCCGTTCAATTCGACGTTCAAGCTGGCTGTAATGCAAAATCCGCTCTGATGATCGCTCCTTCTTCTCGAATTATGTTTCTTTGACAGCAAGAATCGCACAAAATTACTAGAGTTCGCGGCAAAATTCTTATCGAAGATCTACACAATGTGAGTTAGCGACAAAAATTACTTTTTTCTCTCATTCGACAGAGAATCGCACGTCGAACTTTCATGGTGCGTCCGCAGGAAAGCTTCGACAGAGCGGCGATCTGGACGCAGAGCACCACCACGACGTTCGAGCACTGCTAGTCTGTTGGCTAGAACGAATAACGTGTCTCAAGCAAAGCATTCTCAGCTCGAGAAATCGCCATCGACCGAAAACCTTGGCAAATCGATGCGAAACGATGCATCTGTGGGGACAACGACCCTCAAAACCGAGGCTCTGCGTCCTCCCAAGACGAGATTCAGCGCCGAGGATGGCTTCAGGGAGTCGAACAGGTCGAGCTCCTCGTCGCGGTTGAAAAGCTTTCCAGTGGAGAGGATCAGGAAGCTGGACAGTCCGCCACCATTTTCGCCCAGCCCCATAGCTGCTCTCATCGTCCAGCAGGATCCTCGTGAAACGGGGACCTTCCACGTAGCACCCTTGAACAATGAAGCTCATCAGGACTGTGGCGATGCGCAGTTCTCCTCGCAACACGAAAAAGAACAATACGTAATTTTAACCCTTAGATAATTTTATTCATTCATCGTATCTGCGTAAACAACTTGTTCGCGTAATGCAAGCACGAAGAATTGATCTCCCTTTGGAAGGAGATAAGATCGCAGAATGAAAGGAAGTGCTACCTATCGTTTATAATTATTTGTATGTATATATTCAATCATAAAAAAAAGTATTTAATTGTACACGCGGCTGAATTGTACTACAATACATCAGTAATACTTTAAGAATACTTTTTAGAGGAAAATAGCACGTGATATTATTAAAGGAAGGAGGGATTTCAAGAGTAGAAGATAACGCTAGAAGTTTTATGTTAAATTAATACATCGGAAATAAATTCTTCAAAATTAAATACTTCCAAAATTAAAATGCGCGCGTACTTAATAATAACCCAGTTCCATGAATCGTTATTTAAATATGTTAAATGTAATTTCAGGGACAGCAAGAGCACATTATGCATCAGCAAGTCATTCCTCGGCAACAGATTGAATCATACGAGCGTGCACATTCAGCGTTTAAGCAGTCATTTCCCCAACGCAAAGTCTCTCCTAGAGGACAGGCACATCGACCTTTCGTACCAAACGTACCTCACGCAATGGCCACGCACAATTCCGCCCTCGAAGCAGCATCGGCTTCCGCCATTCATAATCCACAATTAACAGCAAGTTTTCCTCACGCTCATTTTGATACGTCGACAGCGTCGATGCCCGTCGAACACCCAACTCGTCCATTCGATGATCCTCTCTCGAGTCTCGATTCTGAGAAACAACCCGTTGGTGGTAGGAACGCAGCTATGCACAGACGTGCATTGCAGGAGCGCAAACATGCACAATCCTTGCCCTCTCTGGTCGCAAATACGGACCAAGCTAACCCAAGGCCGATGCAAGACAACCAGATGAATGTCGCTTCGATGCACAATTACGTTCCACTTGAAGAAGATCGGGGATACTTTAAGATTCACGATGCTGTTCATGGACAGTACATGCCGCAGCAGAATGAACGATCGATGCCAGAATATTTTCAGCAGAACCTGCGAGGTATGCCGTGTAATCATTACGATTATTCTGCTCAGAGGCACTGGAAGATTCCTGGACAGGGCATGACGTCGCCTCAAGATTTGGCGACTAATCAGCTGAAATATTTTCGAGGCGTGCCCACTTGCGATAGACAAGGTTTATTTATGTCTCAGAACAATCTTGGATACGCGACAAATAATCAAAGCGATTGGACACCAAATAATATGGTCACGAGTGATCGTTCGAATACAAAAGTGCAGCCAAAGACAGTCCCGTTGACTGGCGATCGAGTAAAGTATGTAGTGCAGCATCAACAACAGTCCGCACCCCAGCAAAGTTTGTTGTACGACTCACAGAATGTAGCAACCGTGAATCAACATCAACAATACGTAGACTCCAAAAGAGGCTGCTCTTTGGTTCATCAATACCCAACGAAACAGCGATTAATTATCCCGAATCCACGTTCGTCACAATCTCATGGTTTGCAAGTGGTGAATCAAGGAAATCAAAACGAAATGTCCCGCAATATATCGATCAGTCCAGATATTATGTGTAATCACAACAGCCTCGTGCCTGCGACAGAACAATATGGAAATTCTGGACAAAATGCTTTCTTATCTCAAACGCATCGATATCCAATTCCACACCAACAAGCAAATCTCAATGCCCAATCCTCGTTCCCACAGGCCCTTAACCCAGGAATCGAGAAACATATCAATCGGAACGAAAATCCAGACAATTTACTCTTAACACCGAAAAGGATCGATAATCGACAATCTCTTACGCCCGTCACGAAATACGGAGACTCTGGACAATTCGATTCATTACCTCGAACTCATAACAACTCGACTTTCCATAAACAAGTAAATCCCGATCAGCAAGCAGCGCAACAGAAGCCTTGTACATCCCCGAGGAAAAATCAGGATCCTGAGAAACAAAGACATTTACAATTCACTCCGGACATGATGCGCGATCAAGAGTTCCTTCTGTCGACGATGAGACAGCAGAACATTCCAGACGACATAATGCGCCGGCAGTTTGACGCGCTGCTGTGCGAGCAGCGTCGGCACTTGGCATACCTGGAGCAGCTGCGGTCGCAGGAGGAAGCGCCGGAAACTAAGAGATCGTCGAGCGTGTTTCGTAAGAGGAAGCAGACCGAGGAGAAACCCGAGTGGATGATCCACATAACACCACCGCGCGTATCTTACGAGGAGATACTGAGGTCGAGGATGCAGGATAAGCTTCAAAGGGAACAGGATCGTCGGGGAAAAGGAATCTTGGAGGACCATCATGGACGTGTGGAGCAACAGGTGACGATGCAGCGTGAGGCAAAGGAAATACTTAACGGAAATGCTGCCTCTGAGCAAATTCACTCTCGCCATCAACAAGGCAATACTTGTGGGCGAGCTAACGATTGGCGGCAGCCTTGTAATCGTGAAAGGACCAACGATTGGCACCGATGTAACAATTGGCATCGAGCCAGCAATGTTCAGCAAGCCGGGGATTTTGAAGATGTCGATCATTCTGGGCGAGCTGGCAATTTCCAGCAGCCTGGAATGTATCAAGAAACTAGCAACTGGGATCAAGCTGCACGTTTGGAGGAAGCTGGAAATGTGCGGCAGGTTTATAATTGTAAGCAAAAGACTGGGAATGCACCTTTTTCCACGACCAGTATGAATCTTCCACCTTGCCATCGGGTAGCACCAACCTGGAGCAATAAGCTTACTGTGCCTCCTTATGATCCATCGTTTATGGTTCAGCATCAGCAACATTGCCAATGCCAATCGCATTTCCCTTGGTATTCTCAGCAATACTGGAACCCGCAGATCCAACGAGACACCTTGCAAGAAACCCGCGAACGAATAAATTCACTTAGCGACTCGAATACTGCAAAAAATTCAGAGAATCGTGGGACGCGGGATTGCGAGCCTTCGAGTCTATTGAAGATGCGGATATACAAAGAGGTCATTCGTCCTCAGAAACGTAATAACGGCTTGCAAGATCCCGAGACTATTCAACGAGCTTTGGCCACGTTGAAGGACGCGGAGAGTCGAAGAGGATTCGAGTACCTCGCGAATCTGACCAAGAGGAAGCCAGTGGTTAAATTGAACGGCATTCAAGAACCCCAGGAAGTGTACTTTGAGCAACAGCCTCCGGTTTCACGAGTATCGAAGAAAATCCCATCAAACGGACTGGAGAACACCAGAAACCCAAACAATCCTCCTGTCCAACGATTGAGTTTGGTGAAGAAATCGGCGAAGCAAGTGGCGCATGAGTATCCAAGGCAACGAATCGCGAATAATGCCCGAAATTGTTATAGTATGCAAGCTGAACGAGAGAATGGCACTATGGCCAATAATAGAATGCAATCAGAACTGGAACGTGCGCAGTTTCAAAACAAGAGAAATTGTACTTCGATGGAGAACACTGTCGTGCCGAGTACAAAATTCGACGCCAATTATCCACAGTTTTACCAGCAACAGTGTTATTTCAAGAGGCAGAAGCTTTGTAACGAGCAAGCAATTGGCGGACAAAACCATGCCATTAGTAATGGCGAGGGCGATGTTGGTTCTACATCTCTGCAGAACACTATTAACAATAAGAATGAGAATGGTGCTGCTGGCGATGCGGTCGGAACTTCAAATTGCAGTAACGAGCTTCCAGGAGCGATGCAGAGTGAAATGTTGCCGGATACGTGCTGTAATCGCGGTCAATCGGATATCCAGGAAACTAAAACCATCGGTGGTGTTACTTATCTCGCCAGGAAGGCTAATTGCATTCCAAATTCGCAAATAGTATCTGCTAATGCCTTGTGCGACAATGGATACTTGCAGCCACAAATCGTGTGTTGATCGTTATCGATTGGAGGCACGTGTAGATCAACGAGATCTTTTATTTGATATGTTTTTGTATTGTCTACGTCTGATTAGAGTAGAATTCGAATATGAGTACACGTAATTTATAGCCATCTGTGTGTTTTGTAACGTGTTTTGTATATTAATTTGTTTAGTGAATAAAAAATATTGATGAGAAGTATTTAATTCGTTGATGGACCCTAACGACAATGAACAATGAAAAAATTTGACCGTTCAAATGTTATCTCTAGATATGTGAGTGGGCGTTGTGCTGACAAATTGTTCATATTATTATTTCATAGTGTATGAGTATACGCGCAACTTCTCTTCAATGGCTTTAGGAATCCGTTCCGAAGCAAGCTATAATCGACCGCTTAAATATCTCTACACTCTTCGCTTGTTATTTACATTCATCTCGACGTCAAAATCGGAGGTTAATTAATTCACGTTTTCCAAGAAATAAATTCCACGTTTAATTTTATCGACATGGGGCAGCGGAAACAACATCGTAATTTGATGAATGAACTTATGGACATCTTCTGTGAAATAGAAAGTTTGTAAGCATTTTAAACAAACTATACAACTGATTCTACATTATAAGAAATAATATTCATTTTCATACCTTTATCCGACATAGCACATTCTCTAAAGATTCATAATTTACAGGAAGCGTGTAATGTATCAAACACATGAGTAACATATGTGAAATTAACGAATCTATTGCTTTGCTAATATATTATTAAATAATATCTTCTTTTCTCCAGGAAATATACCACTTTTAAAGCAACGAATGACCCACAGCAGCTGCGCAAAATTCTATAAGCTCACATCTACATGATTCGTTATCAAAATTTTTATGCATTACGAAAATCTAATCCAGATAATATCCATATAGCATATAAAACGTATAAATAGCATCCACACAACTACGTTACATTCACTATACGATAAATTTCCTCTCTTACAGGAAATTACTTGTTTTCCAAGCCATGTATGATCCGCAAATGAGCCGAAAAATGACTCAAACTCACACACGAAGTTCCTTGAACTTCCATTGACTCTCTAAAATCTTAACGATTTGCAGGAAGCCAGAACCGGAAGTCTGCAACGTAACATGCCCACCCTTGGGATGTCCCCAAGGTCCATGCCCCGGGATGTGCTGCTACGAAGGCATCTGCGATTCCTGCTGCGTGTCAAAAATGCCACGTTGCCCGCCATCGCCTCACTCGCCGCGTTGCTGTTCACAGCCTTGTCTGAAAAATGTAGCAGAGACAAGCAGCTGTCCACGTCAATCTCGTTTCCACGAGCCAAACGTCAAAGAAAATTGTCCAAGAGCAAGCTTCAATGATCCTCCAATGAGTTGCTGCTCCTCTCCTCAACCCTCTTGTGATAGCCAACAGAAACCGTGTTATCCCCCGATTTGCTCAATGCTATACCTTTATCAGTAACGTTACTTTGGACCTATACAATCCTAATTCTTCTCTTTATCATCGTCGGTGTACTCGATATATTCTATTAGCTTCCTGTACGTAGACGCGAACGAGAAAATGTACGGACATCGATTACTTAACGTAGGTGGAATGATAAAATAAAATAATCTGTGGAGTGCTTGATTGGCTTGTCGAATAGGGAAAAGAGGAGTAATGGATTGATCGGGGTACAGCTTGTTTGAAAGGCTCTAATAATCTAATCATCTACATGTTATCTGATTTATTAAAACGAGAGTGGAATTTGCTCGTGTGTGTAGCATTAATTTATTAATTGTCTGTTTAAACCTTTAAAAAGGAAGAATTAAATCGATCACGAATTTTTTGTAATTGAGTATCTAAATGATGGCCTAGAAAATTTGTATTAAATATTCAGTAATTTACGTCAGAATTAATATAGAATATAATAAATAGTTCATTAACAACATTATGGAATAAATTGCATGGTGAGCGTGTATATTGTTATACTCTATACGTAATTGTCATTCATTCTTGCTCTAATTTTAATTAAAATTGAAAGCTGTTTCTTTATCAAGCTACGCGCGTGAAGCATCGCGCGTAACGATTAATGAGAAACAACAGAAAATCGTAAAGGAAACTTCAGCTATGTAATAATAGCAAAAGCAAGATATTTAAAAAAGTTAATTGACTTGTATTATAACATAAAATAACTTTTTAATTTGTGCCAAATAAAACATCAATATGGAAGCGGACAAAGCAGATGTTTGGAAGGAAAAACCATTCAATTTTATATGGAAATTAAGAAATTCATCGGACAAGGGAAATATTAAAATAGATGAAGCTGAAGTAAGTTAAATTACTCAATATCCGTTAATCATTTTTTGGCATCGAAGCTAGAATTTATTATGCATTGATGTAATTTTACATTAAGTTTTTTACCAACACAGATTAGCATGACACCGTCAGAATACACGAAACAAATGTTATTCACTACCAATGAAAGAACGGAGTGGTTATTAAAACCGAGACAAAAACGCAGTTGCCAAGTGAATCTTTACGATTCAAAGCACTTCGAAATTTTACCGTGTGTAGTTATTTTTCAACAATTCCTTCCTGGAGACGTACACAATGTTCCAGTGACTATCCGCAATATCACGCAAGTACCTACCATTTTGATGTTTCCATTAAGATAACAAACATAACATGACAGTATACATAACATGGCTAACGACCTAAGCACCAATGCCATATAGCTTTATAATACGTGTCAGTAACAGAAGTATTTAACCAGAATTATTTTGTTCACGAGGAAAGGTGTCTCGCTACTTAAAGCTTTCTTCTGAACCAAATTCCTTTTTTTCCCTGGATTTCTGTGGAACCAATCGAAATATGATGATTGCTCCAGGACTTTCTCATACTTATAACATCAAATTCAGTCCTGAAGAAAAACAAGATTACTATTGTCAAATAAAATGCATGTCTGACAAGGAAACTTTTTATATTCCGGTAATAGGTGAGCTTTTTTTTGCAAAATCGAAGGCTGTTGCTCTTTATTATATAACGCTTTTTTCTAATGATTAAAGCCAGCTGTATTTGTTATGATGGAAAAATAGAAATGATTTTACAAGAAAAACTTAATAATTACAGTCTTCTATAAAAAAATAAAATTCTTTAAGATAGAAAAAATATTTCAGCTATTGGACCTAGAGGTCTGTTAGACTTTCCTGATCGAGTACAAGTACCAATAACTGCAGTAAAGATTTCCTCATCAAAGCCCGTTCTTGTACGTAACATTGGAAATGCTACAGCCGTCGTAACTCTATATACAGATAAGTAAGTCCACAGCAGATGATATTTTTGCAGCATTATTTAAGATTTATGGGCATAATATACAGACTATAAATTCCATGAAATCTAGTACAAGAAAAACGCGGATATTACAAAAGATAAATAAAAAATGTGTTCGCGTTGGTTTACATATGTAAAGTCTTTCTTGAGCGTTTCCGCGTGCTAAACCCATACGTTAAGGTACATTCGTGATTTATGAATCGCTCCATGCAGAAACAGAACTGTAATGACATTATTTTTACCAGGACGAATTTTATATCGAAAAGTTTCTTCCTCACAACCTTCTTGATGCCATGCAGTGAGATCTGTTAACTCTTTTCAGTCCAAATAATTATGTTTTAGCAAAAACATTAAATTTTCAAGAAAAACAATTGAGAGGTACTTGATTAGTGAAAACAGATTACACGGATGATGCTAAATGGATTCATTGGGCTGGAAAGGGTTGAAAAAATTCTTTGCGTTTTCAACAAGATTTCATTTCAATATACATTTTTTCTTACCAAATTATTGAGAGTTAAAATAAAGTAGGGTTTTCTATCACGAATTTTCGCAAACTCAAATAGTTATAAAAACATTTAAATAGCTAACAATTGTTGCAAGATTCCTATAGATAATGCAAGAATGATTATAACAAGAATTAATTTTAGTGAATGTTTTTCCGTGGAGCCATCAAAAGGGACGATAGAGAAGGACCAAACGGTACAGTATATAGTAAACTTCCTTTCTAATAAATGTGGAGAATTCGAGGGAAAACTTTTCCTCAAGTACGAAACAGGTACTACACAAAACATTACATTACTTGCTTATCTAATATTTGATTAAATTTCTTTCTAAACTCTTTGGAATTATTAACAGGGGAAAAAAATCATATAGAACTTCAAGGTTTGGCGGTCAATTGCGTTATTCGTTTCGATAGAGGTAGTATTAGAATGGACCAGACTTATTTAGGCATGTCCAAAAGCAAATTATTAACTATTCACAACAGAAGCGACTATATAGTTAAATTCCGGTGGATGATGTATAAAGACAGTGAAGCTGACGAGCAGTTAAGAAAAAAGTAAGCAAGCTTGTTGCTTTTAAGAACTGAGAGGGATTTATGGGACATTCATTTGGCAGAGTATTTGTAGGACAAACGATGCAAAATTCTGTTTGTCAGCACTACGTCATTTTATCAATAGTATATATAACATATGATCTCATTAGTTGGAACTCTACTTTCCCAGGTATGAAAAATTATACCGTTTAGTTCATGACATGGAGGTACTGCGTTGTCTTGATCTTGTTGAATATAATATATGTGTCCCCGATGTCCACCAGCTTGTCTATCAGAGGATCTACGCGGACGAAGTTACGTCATTAACAAATGAAAAATTCCATTACAATCACGCGTGTTTCCTGCTTACGCCCGAGGTCATTCTCTCACTTTACATTAATACGCATAGATCCATTGGAATTAACTTTTAATTTCACAATGCAACATTCAAGTGTCAAACGTTTAATAACCTATTTTTTATTCCAACGCATAGACATATAGTAATATATTTTTCAGTTTTACAGTAAAGTTTCAAGTGAAAAACTATAGCGTTTCCTGATAGGTTAACCATTGTTACATTACAATGAAACGTTTGTTAAAAGAAAACTTTTTATTAAGTACTAATTCTTAACTTCATACAGGTCCTCTTCTTTCTTTATTATTATCTTCGATAATGCATTATGTATATGTATAAGACACAGTACTTTCAATAATAAATTCTCGTGACGCGTTTAATTACGTTAGGAAGGGGAGATATGGCCACAATCTTCAACAAATATTACTGTACTGTTCTACGCCTTCGAAGTTGGCGAGGTAGTTAGCACAGCATATTTGGAGGTAACCGGTCGTGAAGACAGAATTCCATTGAGGTAAAATTGCGCACATTCCCCTTAGGAGAAGGTTTCGCATACTATTATGGTTATTTTGCCTAATTTCTTTTAACGACAGTCTTTACGGACTGGGCAAAGGACCAATCTTCCGATTAAATGTCCTGACGATCGATGTGAACAATATTTATCTGTGCTCCGTGCACAATTATGAGGTAACATAAAAAAATGCTTTTTCAAAGAAACTAATAATGAAGTAAAAGTAACGCGAAGTACTAATTAAAGTTTTTGCACATATCATGTAAAAATAAGTAAAGACATTGTTAGACACAATAAAATATCAATGCAATTTTAATTTATCCTGACTATAATTATGTACATTCTTTGCATCATTACTGTAATAATTTCCTCATTAATGTTTCACCCTTGGTAATAAAATGTCATTCCAGATAGTAGCGGCAAACAAGGGCCATATATCTGGCACCTTGGTTTATAGGCCAAAGCCCACAGATTTTGGAGGTACAATTAAAGTAACACCGCCCGCACTTACTCTGAAACCAGATGAATATAAGTCCTTCAATTTATCATTCTCTTCGAATCGAAAAGGAGAATTTGTCGAGCGTGTGGATTTCGTTATCAAAGAAAGTCTGGAAGTTCAATCTGTTCATATTAAGTACGTCAATTGTACGAAACACGTGCGTACCACATATGGAATAAATGCTAGAAATTGCTTTTATCGATCATAGAACGTCGTAAGAAAAAGTTTTATGTTAGATTTGTGATATATCCGCTACTTCAACAAATAATGGTATGGTATTATTATATACTGTGGTTTATAACGTTTCTTTTCCTCGATATATAGAGGCTGCATCGTGTGCCCCACTTTGCATTTCGACAAGGACAATCTTGATTTTGGCACAACAGCTTTAGGTATAATAATATTTGATTAAAACCCATAAGGCGATCGAAAGCTATTGTCATTCGATCTCAAACTATTTATAATTATATCAATACTGTTCATTAAAAAAATGATAAGCATTAAATGTCGAGGATATAAAATCCGCAATGGATTGTAATGGAACACGCACAAATAATTTTCAATTATAAATAAGATTCATACCGTTTTTCTAAGCTGCAACAGCTACTATAGCAAATGCGTAAAACTAAGGTTTTGGTTACGTTTCAGTACCACTTATATGTTTATGGTTATACAAGTTAGAAACAATTAATTTTAAATGGAATAAATGTAAAAGCAACATAGCAATCCAATTTTTTAAGAATATCAAACTATTCACTAAATTTAACGCAGAACTTGTACTAATTTATTCTTATTTTGATTTTCATATTTATTCTAAATGCAGTAGACTTAATTGTGTTAATAAAATTACGATGTACAGACTTTAATAATTCAAAATCATTAAAGCATGGGTATTCACATAATTCGCATAAATTATTGGCATTTTATTATAAACCGACTAAATAACGCATTAATCCTATCCTCTGCAAGCGCCATTCGAGTATGGAATATCAAAAATACTTTGTGTATTACATTTCAAATTGCACGATATCGGTTCCCGCAAAGAATGCCAATATTTTCCGGTGCTCTGGATAAAATCTTTCCAGGTACATGAAATAATTCCACGAATGATTCTTTAGGGTTTAGTACGAGACAGGAGGTTTGCCTCCACAACCTATCATTAATGCCAGTCTCGTTCAGCATAACGGTGCCAAACGACGGCCTGCAACCCCCACTAACGTACGAAGAATTCGCGGAAGCTCAAACGAAACCGAGCTTTCCGACAAATCCTCGAGAATTCACAATCAGTCCGGAAGAAGGTGTCGTACCCGCACATGCTTCTTCGAAGATCAAAGTATGCAAAGCAATGCCTCATCAATCATGAGAATAGTACCGTTACTAACTTCGTTGAATTCTTTTTTAAACTGTATTAGAATGTCGATAATTTTATGTAACAAGATCACTAAGCATTTTAATATTTTAAGTTTAAACAGATTCGAATAGGACGCGAACAATACTTTATGGAATTTTAAGTACAGCAATTCTTTTTCTAAACTATCAATATCGTAATCAATATGTTACACGTCGTCCCTCCGATGGATATGTGTAAAACATTCAGACGGAAATGCACGTATCTTGCTTTCATCTTGAATCTTTTGTCTTGAAATCGAAAATGGAGAGAGAGAAAAATTTCTGTTCCAAGGCTTTTGTAAATACTCGCATCGCGTGTTTTACTCTTGACAGATTACATACACAGCCAACATTCGTCGTAGCGGACGTTCAATCGTTCGGGTAGACATGTGGGATTCAGATTCGGATCCGGTGACACTGCCAATAACGTTTTGTGGCGATGTCGCTTCTCTCCTCATGAAACCAGCGGAAATTGCGATACGTTTCTGCTTCATCAACTTTCCGTACTCACGGTCGGTCACCATAGAAAATCGTTCGGATTTGGACGGATACTTTTATCTCGTACCACAACCGGTAAATACGCCAACCAACTTCGTAATTTTGTCATAAAATTATAAAGAATATTGTTGTAAAACTATAGAGTCATAAAAAGTTTTGTCAAAAAAGAACGAGAATAATTATTTAGTATTTTTTCTGTTACTACGTAAACTAAAATTATTTCTAAATCTCTTATTGCTAATATATACGTCGTATTATAATTTATCTCTTCTGCAACTAATTCCTTGTACTTTTGCAAATCTGTTTTGCTTCTACTCACTTACTTGTCTTTAAACTAAGTGAAATTCATACCAACATTTCTTAAGATTGGAGTAAAAACATTCTTTTCACGTAAAGATCTTAGACTTATGGTACATGTAAACCTTTAAATTACTTTTTAATTTTGGAAAATCGATAATTGTAAATATTCATTTAAATATTAGGTAAGCGATAGTACATCTATAGTTTGCTCGGTATCAACGTATCAGAATTTCCTCAAGGCACGTCAATCAAAAATGATAGACGTAACGACCATTACGAGGATCCTTGGGAAACAGGCAATCACGTTAAGGTATCCTTAATTGCTACATCAAAATCACGTCTGAAATTACGCAATTTTACGCATGGCGGACGATTCAATTTAGCATGCTAACGATGGGTGAACAATCGCCAATTATATCTTGCGTGATTACGTGCAACGGACAAGGACCGGTGATATCCGCGCAGCCGACAAAATTGGACTTTGGTGAAATTCGAGTGTTGCAGGAGAAGACACTGAAATTT
The DNA here is from genome assembly GCA_038496175.1 of Ampulex compressa. Lineage (NCBI taxonomy): Eukaryota > Metazoa > Arthropoda > Insecta > Hymenoptera > Ampulicidae > Ampulex > Ampulex compressa. The sequence continues at coordinate 85,744 of JBCFXI010000470.1, read as the reverse complement.
CTTTTAATAAGCGACGCACCAATACCGGCTCAATTTAAGGCCACCATGGTAATTTTGATTAGTATTAACTCGGTATGCATAATGAAAGGCACGAATTATAGCGTAAAAACGTATCAACGTGTTACTATTGTAAAAGTAGAATTAATCACACTATTAATAGCTTAGTGTTATAAATTTAAACGTAAAGGATTATTTTTTATATTAGATCTTTAAGGAGGTTTTCTATAATAAGCGTGATCCTTAAAGTCACGCACAGTCTAAAAGCTAGTATTTGGTTTGTATTAGACTATTCGTTATTCTTAAGATAACATTTCTGAGAAGTATAAAAAAGATCTCTTTTCCATTGTTCTAAGGGCAAGAAAACGTCTCCTTGGAGCGTAAATCCATCCAGCGGTGAGCTCGAACCAAATGGATCAATGGAAATCGAGGTTAAATTATATCTCCGCGACAGTGGAAGGTACACCGATAACATTATGCTCATCATTGTCAATAGTAGATCAATTCCTGTTCATGTAACGGCGATTGGAATCGGATGCAGTATAATTTTTCAACCAAGCGTATTTCCAATCTTTGATATGGGACTTGTTTTTAGGTAAGGCTTGAATTATGGTATAATTTTCGATCTATCATATAACAACACATTTCTTTTCCCGTGATGCGCAAATAAAATAGCAGAAGATTATTTTCATTTTAAAAAACGCTGCATTCATTTGCGGCCGTATTTGATAGAATAATTTTCCTTGCGCAGCCATCAAAGGATAACCGTACCCATAATTATGACAAATTTGGGTACCAGACATGGACAAATACTATGGTCCAATGAAGCCGAATTCCGTATTCAGAGAAATCAAATAGTGGAAACATTGTCGTTAGTAGAAATATGCTTTTATTTTTAGAAATTACAACATAACTATCTTTCTATCTCTACCATTATGATAAACGTAGAAAAACCAAGTTTCAAGTTGATCCAAGCATCGTGGACATACCAGCTGGTACGAGTAATACTGTTTATTGCAAATTATTCTGGAATATGTAAGTAATAATTCTTAAACTTTTATTCTTTACTATATACAGTGAATAAAAGAAATTTTAATTATTGACATATATCCAAACGCTCTTTAAAGCAAACTTTGCTCAAACCCAACAAACGCGTCGACAAATATTCGTCAGTCGCTTCTTATACTGCAAAATTGAATATCCCCAATTTTTATAAAAATATGCAAGATAATTTAAAAGTAAAATGCATTTTTACTACTCAGATGCCAAATTGATTATCCGATATATGACGTCATTGAATAAAAACAATGCCTTTTAAATGAAAGTCAATTAGGAAGTATCCGATTGCTCAAATTAACAAAATATACACAATTTCGAATTTGTGATATTCAAATTACGTCTACCGTTTCGATTTTCGTAAACAAAAAACAACGCATATACATCTAGTTGAATTTAACAGTCATTATAAATGGTATGTCATGCTAATTTAAATACTCATCTTTTTCGCAAATAGCAACGAGACGCTGCAAGAAGAATGGTACGTTTTTGGCCAGATTCAGGGCCAAGGTAAACGCGAATTACTCGGTTCATCCATATTCAAGGCAACATTTACAGAACCGCAGATCTTATTTAGCAAGAAGTTATTGACATTTCGCATTGATATGTGTCCCAATGGTGAAACCGTGCAGCAAACTGGTAGGAAATGATCTCACACGTGCAACAACCTATCATTTAATCTAATTTAATCGATCAATAATTATTTCAATCTTCACCATCTTTTTATTGTCGCATCGAATGCTTCTTTAGATGAATTATTCGTGACAAACAATTCGCGCCTAAACTTGAACGTTCAAGTAAGCATCGAGGCTCCGTTTCACTTGATTAATAACAAGGAGGAGATCTTGCAAAGAATGAAAATGACTTTACTAGATAAATCTACGACGCAAATCCGGCTGAATTTTGCACCAAAATTGGATGGCGCTGCTCGTTACTCGCAAAGTTATTGCAATACACTTTGGTTGGAATATGACGAACATCCCAATAGGGTAATTTCGGCTTTTCAGCCTGTAATCCGATTAGGTTTCATTCGGTTAATCTGATTTATCGCAGTAAAGTTTTAGCGGCTGTGGGAGAAGTGTACATACGTTACAAAAACGTCCTTACTTTGACTTACTTTGCAATCAAGGCTACATCGGTGTAAACTCGTATAACTTTTTCCGGTAATTGTAGGATAAAATCAAGTGTATGGGTTCGTTAAACTTTCCCAACTTGATGTTTAGCTGCAAGGACTTGATTATTAATAGCGTGCTCGGCTCGAGCACCGAGAAAATATTGACGTTGACCAATAATGGACCAATACCGGCAACCTATAAATTTCTGTGGGTAGAGGAATCTGCTCGGATAGGACGTAGCCGGACTGATGCCTGTGTATGTTTTATATTTAAACTGTGGACTCCCCATAAATGGCTAATTAATAGTAAATTTAGATATCTCGTTCAAACATATGCACTATATAGCAGAGTTTTTATATATAATATAATACTTCAAATGTCTGCTATTAATCTGTACTGACAGATATTTTTTACTTATCTGTGGATAGTAAAGTACTAGAAACTTTATTAAATGAGTAAAGAACAAATAAGAGCAACTATGTAGATGATGTAATTTTGCACGATCAATATTAATATATTCATACTTCAAAAAAAGTACTGCTAGCACAAAATTAATATTTATCGCTTTAATATATCAGTTCAAGGAGATATTTCCATCGTGATTAACGCACAGTACTTGAATAGGATACCATAGTGGATACGTGTTCGGAAAATAATCTAAATGTTCGTGAATATTCCGGTGGCTCGCAGGTGCGCATTGAAAATTTAAGTAACCGACAGGATGGAAGTGGCGATGGGCCAGAAGAAACATTAGGCCCGCCTTCGAACTGTATGCTATTTTTACATCGCTTAATAAATTTTTAATAATGCTCTTTAATAATTCGCGATAGCGTCGTAGATTATCTACATGTTTTCCCAGAAATCATTTTACTAGAAATTCTTAAATCATTGTAGATAAATGAGCCATGTATCTTGTGATTTCAAAGTAAGATATTATTAATCTAACGCGCTACTCTTTTTCCTCTTCTAATATAAGAATCAATAATATGCTGCAGCACCAGCCTCGGAAGAATTTTTGACGCAGCGTAGTAAATTTGGCGCAATACCGGAATCTAAAGTAAATTTGAGTATGGAAGAAGCGGATGCAGCCTTAATTGAAATAAGGAACTTTCTACTGCCGATGATAGAGAAGTACTTTGTAGAAGATACGGAAATTCCTGCTTTAGATGCTATCAGTTTTGAGCCACCGACGATCCCGCTTATCAACCAAGTTAGTCCTCGGTCTTCTCATCATAATTTAAATTATATTAAATTAATTATTAACCACTTTATTCATATTAATCCATTATTTCGGTTTTCTTATTATCTCTCACACGTTCAAGAGATTAAATGAAATTGTCGCTTCTTAAATCAAAAATTATTGAAAAGCATTATAGGAAGCATCTTATGTACATTACTAAGCTTTAGAAAATGACGTGATGTTTGAAAGAAAACTTTACAGACTCTGTTACCTTATAATCGATGCCGCGGTGTATCACATTTCCGTATAACTGTATTACACATACTTTCTATAAAATATGGAAGATAATGCAGTTTCCTTGCATATAAATTTACATATTTTATTATTCCATGATGTTGTTATTCCGTTCCATTCGGCCGACATAAGTTCATTTTTGATGGGTTATTGTTAGAGCGAAGCAAGTGGTAATCGAGTTGTCGCGTTTCCACTTAAGAAGTGCGATATCTTTATTTAGATCCTTGACATCGTGCCACGCGAAGGTACCGTTCTTCCGTATTCTCGTCAACACGTGCACTTCGGCTTTCACGGCCTGGAAGCTATGCGCGTTAATGCCGCACTTGTGTGCGAAATAGCCCGTGGCCCTACCGAAGTAGTCAACGTATCTCTCTGCGCGGATTCTGTCCAGTTTTCCGTAGATAAAGAGGTCATTGACTTCGGCCAACAGGTAACTCATTGCTCGGACTTTCTCTACTAGTGTACCATCCGAATTTCTGAATTCCACAGCCTTCAACGAAGCTTACGATATGACATTGCAAATTTTTTTCAAATTTTGCACGGTTACTCCTAACTATCCTCCTAATTTTCCACGAATTTTTACAGATGTTGAACTATTAGGTGTGCAATTTTGTTTCCGTCGATTTTTTTTCCGAATTTCAAGACTTTATTGTAAAAAACTGGTCGTACGTTTAGGATTCCAAATATTGTCCATTGTTAGCCCTTCTTTCTTTCATTTTTCTTTCATTCAATTTTCTCCCATTTTCCGGGCAGCGTATGAATCCCGCGTTGAAAAAACCACTATTTATCAGTATAAAGCTATCTTTAAGAAAACGACGAAGGAAAAGTTGTATAACTAATCAAAATGTATCCCTTTCCACTTCACATCATCCTTTTACAAATTCTTTTTATAGATCAAATTCCTTGATCGCAGAAGTTTTCTCAGATACTACTTTTTCGAACAATGATCACTTAATCAATATGACTAATTGTTTTCTTGCAACTGTTACTCCTACAGATTACAATAATAATTGCGATAACTATATGTATATAAAGTTATCCCGTACAGCAGTAGGAGAAACATTATAGATGAATTTGTATATATGTATATATCTATTAATATTTTTTACGATAAATAAGCATTATTTGTCATTTTATTTTATTTTATATTGTTCCATGTTCAAATATTATTATACATATGAAATAATGTAAATCATTTTTTTTTTATTACCTACGATATCTCTCACAGCTTCTTTGCGAATATGACTTGGCACATGTGGTATTGAAGAATCACAGCTCGATAGATTTTCTATATAAAGTGTACGCTTGTAATTCGGAAATTGATACGACAAGAGACGATTTCGAAGGACATTCATTAAAAGTGACACCATACGAAGGCTCGTGCGAACCTCAATCATCCACTATGTTGAAAGTGGAACATAAAGCTATGGTTCTTGGTCCCTTCGAAATAAATTTTAAACTACAGGTAAATTCTCAAATACATTTTACGCTACAGCTCTAAATGTGGCTATTATTTCCGTTCTTGGGAAACGTTCATAGCAAACTAAATCGCAATTGCAGAGTTAACACTGTCAATAAATTTCGTGCGTATTTAGGTGGCTCACTTTATCCCCTTTGCGATACACGTGAAGGGTGTGGCCACTTTTCCGCAGATTTATCTTTCCATCCGTCGTGAGAATATTTTCGAGGTGCATCCGACGACGATAGGCTACTCTGCTATTCAAGCATTAACTCCGGAATTTATAATTGAGGTAAGACTCGGAGTTTTTAATAAGTTCATAACTTTATAAACGTATTACATAATAGAAAGTTGAAAGTACGTCTGGGAACAAGAGTTTGGTTGATGAAACAAATTCCCTAGCCCCTGAAGATACGGCATGTCTTTCAGGTAAATTTCGATGAAATTTAAAAATTGTCGGGTTTCGCGGATCATTTCACCTCACGAGTTTATAGATTATACGCAAAGTGCTTTAGATGTTTATTGTGTTTTACTGCAACTTTTGATATAACAAAGTGATTTTACAAAGGCATCAAACATTAGCGTAAAATTTCAAAATAATAATGTAAATTATTTTTTTTATGGTAATTCTTAAGCGTGGTTAAAGTAATTTGTATGTACATTTCCAATTACTATCATTATCACTGTGAAGATAAATATGAAGTATAAGAAAACATTATTCGGTTTGATAAATCGTTCGTTTAATTGTTAATGTAAAATTCTTTTTCACAAGGTGATGGATGGGTCATAGTGGTATACAGTGACATTCTTCCTACCGTCGTCGACATTGAAATGGCAATCGAAAGACTCTTGGCTGCTGAATTTGTTGAAAAAAATGTATATGCATTAACAAAGTATAATCCAAGTAGCAAGAAACAAGCTATTCCTTACCTCTTTACTCCAGAATATGTGATTGGTATCTATTATAGTTATAGATCTTCCACAAATTTTTATCAGACAGTTCCTTTCTCAACCTATTACACTAACACTTTAAAAACTAAACAAATATTTATGGAGATAAATTACTATAAAAACTCATATCATGATTCTTTCTGATTCTCTCAACGACGTACTTCCGACAATTTTCATTCCAAATTTTCTGATTTTACATCATTTTGACCATTTGAATATTTATTATGATCACGGGAAGCATATTGGGTATCTATTCAATGAAGAAAAACGTACCCGTTCACTGGTATCATACAAACAAACATAAATGTTTACGCTTATCAGCGATCATTGTAGAAGTTGAGAAAAGAAGTAACTTAATTTTCTCATAAAATCTTGCCAGGCCCTATAAAATTTCGAAGACATTCCTCAAAGATACACCTCATCAAATTTCAAAAATATTCCTAATTCTATTATTCTTTACTTTTTTTCACCGTCTAAGTCTGTTACGCTTTATTTCATGGATCTTCTCCCTCCCAGACATGGGTCACTTGATTATCGGCCTCACAACGTGCTACACCACGACGTTAGTGAATTACGGACCGTGGAACGCAGAGGTAAAATTAAAAAAACAATCGAAGAGGGATTTCCTGGAAAATCAGGGCCTCATGGTGCAATTCAAAAGGCAATCAAATCTAAGAGTCAACGATAATACGGTCTTGCACGTTGTGTGCAACCCGACGCAGGAGGTATACAGGAAAAGGAGGACAGACATAAAGCATACGATTTATTTGGAGGTAGTCCAAGTTTCGTTTAGATGCAATTACTGTCCCTGCAAGCGTCGTATATCATAATATAGGTGACCCATGGGTGTACTGTTCCTGTGACGATAAGGGGAATCGTGACTTATCCTTACATTGCCGTCGATACGAAACACCTGGATTTCCAGGAGGTCTTCGTAGGAGAGTGCTCGATGATGTGCATTTTAGTTGAAAACAAGTGAGATTACTTAATATAATCATCGATAAATTGGGCGTGCAAAGTAATGAGAACGAGATATTTAAAATGTACATACATTGCTGTTTGTAAGTATACGGATAATAAATTGGGATAAATAATCTATTAGTACCTTAATAGACAATTTCCAGAATGTTATTTATTAATGAAGAATGATCGTGTTATTCAGTAATAGTATGGTGTTATAAAAGAGTTTTGAACAGTGGTTTATATTCTAATTAAAAATTAATAACACCTGCATTGCGCAAAAAAAAATGAAAAGTTTCATTAATAAGAAGCAAAACAATTATGGGGAAATTGCGGAGAAAAAATGATCGGTATTATCTTTGTTTTGTTGAACAGAGGTTTTGTAGATTGTCTCTGGGAAGCTAAGCTGTCAGAACGTCGCAGAAAGCAAGAAGAAAGTCCCTTTTCATTGCATTATGATTCAAGTACATTTCCACACGGCCAAACGAAGATTGTTCGCGTATATTTCAAGCCTTACAGGAAGGTTAGCCTTTGAAGACATCTAGCTTCGATGAATTCAACCATACTAGCCACGTTAACATCGTCAAGGTATAATAATGAACAACTGCCTTTAGGGTCCTGCGGTTGCTAAATTAAACCTGGCTGCAAACATGAGCCTTGAATCGCACATTGTCACGTTGACGGGCCACGGAATCGAGCGCGAATTAAATATTATCGAACCTACCATAAGGTTTTTATCAGTGGTGCCTTTCACACGAATACAGGAAGAAGTGTTTACTATTGAGGCAGGTTGCCGGTACCCTGTGGAATTTTTCTGGCACCATCTGGACAGGTGATAAGACTAAGTCTACCGATTGTTCACTCCCCAGTATCTAATCGATACTAATATTGACTTCTAATAATACAGAACTAACGTGACAACAGTTTTGCAAACTTAATTTGTTGAGAAACGTACATGCTAAATTTATCGGTATAAGAAGTTAAATATTTTATACTCTTAAAAGTTTCTTGATCTATCGCCGAGCATATTTGTTTTATACTTCAACATTTCCTGAAATTTAATCGCTGCGATTTGAATAGACATACAAACGTAGCCGATATGTATCGTTCAGCGCTTAATCGATTTACAGTTTATTTATACACGAGGATCGAGTTGCAGAGGTCTTAACTCGTTATTATCGAACAGACGAAATTTTGTTACCTCCCAGAAGGCTTGGAGAACATATGCCACAGCTACTGATAGATTTCTATAATAAACTTATTAGTGCAATGACTCATGCAATGCCGATGCCATCATTCGAGGAACCAGGTAATGTAGACATAAGCAATACAGACCAGCATAGAGTAAAATCTGGTTAATTACTGTTGCTAGCAACTCATAGAACAACTAATTTAAAAATAACTGTACAGCATTTTTATTTTCTTAAATTCAGTGATGTTAAATTAAATCGTGTTGATCGATCGAAATGTTGTAGTGGTGAACAACAAATGCAAAAGGATTTATTACAAGAATAAACTAATGTTTCAGTGGATAAATAAAATTTCCTGGAATTTCCTATCCACTGCTCGTTAAGACCACCTTGACGATTATTATTAAATATTTTTAGCAAGAAGATACTAGCATCAATTTCTTAACATTTCCTGAATATTAATTTGCTGATATTAAACTTTTTAGTAGAACAAGTCTCCCTGAAAGGATCTAATGTACACAAATCAACGCTCCCTAACAATTCAGAATTCCAATCAGGCAAACTTGCAAAGAATAATGGCCCAGCTACATCGATCTTATGCGAAAGCAATGTATCCGACAATACGCTACCCTCATCTGTAAATAATTCTGAAAAGATTCAACAGAAGCTACGTCGTGAGTTATATTTATCAGCGATAGGTGCCGTTTCTGAGTGTATTTCTGAACGCCTTATAGAAGCATTACGTGTATTTCAGAATATATAGAGGATTTACAAAGAAAATCGGATTTTTCTCAGGAAATGAAGGATCCTGTAGCAGATCTTTTCGACACAACCGAAACAAAGCTCGCCTCGTTAAACGACGCAATTGATCCTTCGAAACCAGCTAAAAAAGTTTGCATTATCTTCCACGGTGCTCCATTCACAGGTGCTTGCGAGAATTTGCCTAGAATAACTCCTACATCAAATTTGCCTATGTTTATCAACATTATACAAAACGTTGAACTATTTAGAATTCCAAAAAGCCGCATGTCGCACCGCCAAAGTCTTAAACGTGCCCGTACTTTGCATAGACAAGGCAATTTTAGAAACGGCGGCACTTGGCGAGAGCTCGTGTTCTCGAAAGTTACGTCAAATTATAGACGATACGTACCAAAAATATATATCGACTTATGAGAAACACAGGTACTGGTTTAACGATTTATAAAATACAGAAGTAAACATGCGTACTTTGGAGTAATCAAAACTACAGCATACTTCACTACATGGGCGATCAATCGGAAAGAACTTTAGACATTTAAGTACCCTTTCATTTAACAACTATATTCATTTTCGTCTTTTCATAAAATGTACAAAAATGTTCAAAATGTCATAAAATGTTCGAAATCGAATGTAGTTTCGATTTCTTAAAGTTACTCATAAACCAACATGTGATTAATTCTTCTAACTCTTTTGTAATTACCAATCCTTACACATGCATATTAAAAATGTCTTTAGCGTCGAAACAGAGGAGAAACGTGAAAACGTAGATGTTAGGGAGAAACACAAGGTAGAATCACCCGAGAGTAAATCTGCATCCGAAAAGAAATCCTCGCAACCGACTAAGATACGATTAAATCCTGCATCCGGCGATGCATCGCCACGGCCTGAGACAATTCTCCGTCTACATCGCGAGTCCGACGCTTTAGCGGAGTTCAATAAAATCCCAGACGGTGGGAGGCTGGAATCTATGGAGCCCCTGGATCGTTACGAATATAAAGTTCAAGCTATTTCGCAACTACAAAAGATACTTTCTCGTTACGCGGTTGACGGCCTTTCCGGAGACAAAACCAGCTTGAAAGGCAGCCAAAAAAGCGGGAGCAGAAGACAGAACACTTTCCTCGACATAGATGCTGAGACGTTGATGGAAGTTCTCGAAGAGAGGTACAAGTTTTTTTTATCTGAATCCGTGACTTATTGTCGAACTATTTTTCCTTGTGTAATATATTAAATACGTTAATCAATATACGATGTGCAGAATATTAAATCGGTCCCGGTCCAGGTATCCGATGACCCGAATTTTTTCACGATCGGCTACATATAGGAAACTAATTAACATCCAATAAATCTTTTCCACAAACCAGCGGCATTTAATTTAATATTTATGATAATAATATTCATATATTATTTATATATAATAATAATTTTTATGTATTATAATTATTAATTTATATATTATTATTATTTGCCCGATGATAGATCATTCAATTATTTCAATTTATGATTTCTGGACACATCCCTTAAATAAGGAACAACCATTTATATGTATATTAAATCGTACTTTGGATAAAAACCGAGATCATTCATCACGTATACCTATTGCACAGCATGTATGAGGAAGAGATGAACATACTTTTAGAACTCATTTCATTTTATTTGTATCCTAAAAACTGCACAAAGAAACTTCTAACTGCTCACCAATGACTGATATAACTGACGCAATTTGCATTAAATTCTAAAAAAAAAACTCGTTATTTTAAGTATTTTGTATAACGCGTATATTTTATAAATATACAAATTTATTATCCTATTAAGATTTTTTTTAATTAATTTTCACCAATCAATTTTCATAATCAATAGCTCATCTAATCTAATCTAATCAATTGATAATCTAATAATCTAATAATCTGATCAATTTATTTTCATAATCAGTAGCTTAACTATAACGACGGTATCGTAATGAGGTAAAAGTGCGTCACTATTACCAAAAAAACGATCAAAACTGATAATATGCAATATTGTAACTTGTAATCAAAAATTTCCGTTGGCTAAAGGTCCCTGCTAAAAATCACGAATATTTCTTGGACCGATAATAACGTATACAAACTTGTTTACCGTGCAGATTGTCAAAGGCAGACTACAGCTCAGGTTTCGTCGTACAAAATTTAAAAAACCTATTCATCGGCGACATCGTCGCCAGTTTCCTCTTTCTATTACGCATCGTGGGTTACGTGGAATATTTTCTGTTGGTCACTTTTCTCAATTCGACGGAAATTTGCAATCGCAAGATCGAAGAGCTCCAAGAACTGAATGGTGAGGCACCCTGCCAACGGCATTCATGGCAGAATAATTAAAGTTTACGTTCGCCTTTAGCAACGAAAAGAACGGCGGAGAATATTGAAAGAATTCAGGATATCGAGAACATGTCACTGTCTGACTACGATCTACTGTCGCAAGAAGATAAAAGATCGTACCTCGAAGCAATTTTACCAATCAGGAAGAAGGAGGCACTGCACAGGCGAATGCAATTTAACCGGCGAATGGCCGAGGTGAAAGGAAACCTGATTTACTATTACCCTTTATATCGATTAAATAATTCTTTTTAATTATATTAGAACAAATTTAAGTATAAACATTTCTGCCATATAAACTTCGAAATTCTTATAAAATAGCAAAGATAAATTACGTTATCTTGTGATATCTATATGTTCTTTAACCATATACGAATTATTTACTTTATCCTAGTAAATAATATTGATTTCCTATATTTATAAAAAGAGCAAAAAAAACTTTCATTCCTTATCTTGTTTTGATAACGGGCATAAGTACTAGTTTAAACAGTTTGAAATTATTTAAAAATTACATTAGTATAATTTTATATTATACTTTATACAAATACGTAATTTTATGCTTTATATACCTGTAGTTTTTACGTATGATTTTATAAACATTTACAATATATAGTTATACATCGTTGTCACTCTGCGTGCTGTATAATTTTATTATATGTAAATCTCCACAAGCATTTGCAATAGTTTTTGTGTACGACATGCTGTGATTGTCATAGACCACATATTTATGAATATAACTGCTGATAATGTTGATATTTCTCGAATAGAAGTCAAATATACTGTCCCCGAGCTCGCAGCATCCAAAAAATCGTAAAGGAGTAAAACTGAATAAAATCAAATCAAGCAAACCAATGACCGAAGATGCAACAAAATCTGCTGGTTCAAAACGCGACGGTAGTAAAACAGAGGGTTCGAGTAAAAAAGCCAAGAGCAAAGACAGTTATATACCAAGTAAGATACTAGAAATTTACGATGGTAATTAGTAATCATTGACTGTAATTTACTACAAATTCGATTTTCCATCGACAAATGATTAATTTTGAAATATAGAAAAGGAAATAATGACGAAAGAAATAGACGAAATTCACATTGCGATGAACGAATATTACACAAATCTGTCGGCAATGGAAGAGACTCTACGAAACTGGGATCCTATAAATAAGATTGTTGTACGTTTTTTTCTTTAAGTTCAATGTACCATTATTCTCTTTAACTACGATATCGTTTATAGCTATGATAATCTGTTAAATAGCACATAAAAAATAGTCGTAGATTGACAAACCGGTATAATTTTACCTATCTTTTTTAATAACAGTGATTTTCATGTTTTCTCTAGAATACGCCTTTATTGGAAAGGAATAAGGTACCTAGAGTGGCCAAATCTAGAGACAAAACATCTATCGACACGAGTAGAGAGGTAGACGAAATCTTTCGAGAGACACTAAGTTACCGCAGCAAGAAAAAAATATCTCTAACCTCGATTTAACTTGATCAAATTATTACCCTTTTTTAGCAAATATTTATGGACAAATTTAACATATGGTACGTTCGATCTACCGATCCTTGGAGCGACATTTCCTACAACATGATTGTCTCCCAAATGAATCAAAACCAGCAGGCAAAGTGTGCAATTTGTGAGTAATAAATGAAATTAATTGTATGTAAAACACATATAGTTATAAATTATACTGATTTTTACATATTATTAATTATCGTATTATACGCAGACAGAGAAGTTACGGTTGAACCTGATCTTCGACCAAAAATGTACTCCATACTCAGACCACGAGATTCGGTCAAGCAAAACATCCAAAGAAGTAATGGTGAGAATTCCACCTTCTACTTGTTACTGATATGCATTTTTACAGATTTACTAACAAACAATATTACGTGCTTTACCAATTATCACAAGAGCGAGAAACGCTAAATACATAATCAATAGCGATTAATCTGTTATTATATTTAAATATAGATTGTATTTAAATAACAGTTGGCAAAAAACAAATCATTCAAATTGGTACCATCAAATTGTTCATTTCCCAGAAGTCCTTTCCCTATTAATGACTGGAACTAAAAATACAATTAATTATTTTTAATTGCATTTAAACTTGGAATTATTTTTAATTGAAATTTTCATACAAATTATTTGTTATGTATAAACATGTATAAATAATTCTACTTGTTACTCAAACAGACGTATTCCAATTAATATCCATACCGACACACGAAACGAGATCTATACTAACTGAATCAGAGCAGATAAATCAATTTAATATATCGTCAAATCAAGAAGACAAAAGGAAAAATCGCAAAAAACGTCGACGTACGTCCTCGAACAAAATTGACGATTTAAAATCCCTGAACGTGTCGACGGCTGAAAGCAAAGATACAGACATTAGTTTAGAACAGATCACGGAAGATACCGTGAAACCTCGATGGATTTTGCAACCCAACGAGATAAGAAAGTTTAAAGTTCGCTTCCAACCCAAAAAAGAGGGAGTCTATAAACAAATTTATAGGTTAGAAATTCTTTATAGCAATAACGCTTGCTACGACGTTATCGTCGATGGAACTGCTGAAATTCCAAGGTTGGATATGAATCCTGCAAATATTTTCACGAAGGTGTGTAGCGAATTTAATATTAGATAATGCAGTAGCTATGAATTGTGATTATTAAAAATGCTGAGTATTAGTTTTTGTCACATTGTCTTAGGTTCAAAACGTCAAGACTATCGACATAAGTGACCCTACGTACTTTTTGGAGAGCAATACTTATGACTTTGGATCTATATTAATCCTACGAAAAGATAAAAAGTATAAAATTTAATATATTTATTATTTTGAAAAATTAAATTTCTCTTCAAATATAAATAATTTAAAGCTATTAATTCATTATAAAAAAGAAATTCTTTGAAAATAACCATGAAGGTACATTCTATGTACATATTTTATCTAAAAAAATTTGCTTTAAGAATACAATTTCCTAATATATACACTTGTAGCGCGATTTTTATTTGAAAACTTAAAATGCGCATTTTAAAATCTGAGAAGTCATCAAATAAATTTAAGTTTTGAAAATCAAAGTTACAAAATCATTTTTCAGTAACATACCATACATCACCTTGTTAATACACACGTTATTTGCGTGTACATATTACATACTTATTCCCTTCCTTAAAAATCAGGATTAAAATTACATAGAAAATTTGACAAAATAAATAAACCGACGTTTCCATGTTACGAGAAATAAAAACGAAAAAAAATTTGTAACAAACTTGGCAAAGCATAACATAATTCTTTGCATTATAATACAGAGCGCATTGTAAGCAAGGCCACTTGAAGTTTTCCAATATTTCCACCGTGGATGCAGAAGTTTTCTTCTACCTTGCGGAAGACAGTTCCGAGCTTTTCACCATAGAGCCGGATAAAATCTTTATCACCGTATGTCACACGTTTGTTACAATTCAGAGCAGGAAAGAAACGGTTTATTATATTAAGATTCACTTTACACAGTCCGAAGAATGCGGATTGTTGAAAATATCGGCTGGAGCAACAAAACTGGGGACAATTTCCGACCGTTTGTATGTGTGTATAAAAGACAATCCTCGGGTAGAAACAATTGAGGTATATTGATTATGGTTGTTAGAGATACTGTTTTTGCATCTAAAAACAGTTAAAACCTTTCAACATGTTTACTTGATCCAGTGTATCTGAAAAATTGTATAGAAATCTGCATTGAAAAGAAATAGTCGTAAGGTTCATTGTAGTAAAAACTTTTTTTTACTAGCAGTAAAAAACTAATAGTGAGAATGTAAGCACCGCAGAATTATCATGCAAATAACTTATTTCACTGTATATACGCAATGCAAAAATCCAATTATATGTATAGCAATACGCGTTACACGTAAAATATTCTACTACGTTTATCATAAACGCTAAAATACTTAATTACATTATATTAACGAATAATTAAAATATCGGGTGGTATTTTTTATCTTATATTTGTATCTTTATAACTAAATATTTCTATACGCAAGTTACGAAGTGAAGGCTCGAAACTGGACATTGAGTTGGATGGAAAACCTCTATCCTTTGGCCGTGTACTTCTGCACAGAAAAGAAATCCGTATCTTGACAATTCGAAACAAGTCTAGTGTGCCGGTTTTCTGGTGCATCGAGGCCGAGGAACCTATAGAGCAGCAGATAACGTTTACACCTATCCGGGGCATTGTTAAAACCCAGAGCCAACAAAAAGTTGATTTTTCTTTTCACGCCACTAAGGTAAACCATGTGAACTACTGTTGTACCACGAATTTCCTCAATTTTCTATAACAGACAGAACATACTAGTAAATCATGTTGATAGTACAGGTGATCAACTTTATTTTAAAATAATAATTTTATAAAATCAATAGTTTTCATATTCGATAGATACGCGAAAAATATGACAAAGTGAGAGTGATCGTAAAAAGTTTTTTTTAAGATTGAAAAACTCTTTCTTTTTTTTAATAAATCGCTTTTCAGCTTCTTTATGACAGATTTTATGTGTGATATATTATTTCTGTACAACAGATCGGTAATGTCAGAAAATTTGGTGTGACTTTCAAAGCTTTTCTACACGAGAAAGACGATGAACCAATTTTCATGGAGACTATTCCTGTATCAGCTGAAACTTATGACGTGGCTGTTGACATCAATCATGCAAATCCGCTTAATTTAAATTGCGTGAAAGTAGACAGTCCTACCACTGCTTGTTTCACAATAACTAATCGGGGAAATTACGAAATTAAATATGTGTATGTTATAACAATGATGAAAGTTTCATATTCATTTTGTGCACTTTATAGCAAATTGTACGCTTCTACTATCTCCACTTAATTAATATTTATTTATTGCAGAGTAACACTTGAAGAGGACGAAAAATTGACTAAAATAGGGCCATATTCGTTAACGTATATTAAACAGAATCTTGAAGTTATTCCTGCATGTGGTTCCGTTCTACCACAAAAAATAGAGACTGTACAGGTACAGACTTTACGAATTTCATTTGCCATGATAGAAAATCATATTATCTGTTAACTCATCTTTTCCAATTAATCAAAAAAGTTTTATATGAAAAAGTAAAACATACTTTTTTTTATTTTAGTGATATGATAACATTAATCACATTAACTGAAAATAATGAATGAAAATTTAATTTCTTGCATCACAACTCAGGTGACATTTATTCCAAAGAACGAAATCACTCTTAACGCAAGCCCAATATTGAAGTGCCATCTTCTTGATGCAAACAACAAAACCACTTTAGTTGCAGAGTTACCACTTACAGTTTCTCTCGTTGCATATTACACGAGGTATAACAAAGCTGCATCTTCTTTAAATACCCGATTAACCTACAATTTGTTAACATAACATTATACAATATCTTTCAAAAACAATCCAACAAGCGTCTACCTTAAAAGGCAAATTGATCGAAAATTATGAATTTATTTTATTTAAATGACTGGATTCATAGTTGAAGTGGGATATCCTTAGATTATTATCCATGCATATTCTATAAAAGTACCTAGAATATCCATTTAAAAAAATGATGTAACAATAATACAGAACATTAATTTTATGTTGAAAGATATCACATTAATAGCAAGCATCAACATTTGACTAAAATATTTTTTTAAGATGTTCATAAACTTTCAAATAGGTTTTGCCTTTATCCTTATCCCGATATAAACTTTGGATCGATGGCCATTTGTACCCAAAAGACGATGTACCTTAATATAGAAAATACTGGACTATACCCATTGCACTACACTATTTCTATTCCCGCGGAAATACATCCATCTGCAATATATATGAGCCAGATTAAGAAAAGGAATCTTGCTAAAAAGGGAGCTGACAGGGAAATGGATATGGTGTCGAAGAAAGATAAGGCATCATCCAAAACGACATCTATCAAGTAAATGCACGGAGGATTTCTCTCTATCTCCACTCTATCTCCAACTCTCTCGACGTACATTTATAATTCTCTCTTCCGGTCTGATTTTTCTCGACATACTTCCGTCTTTGTTCTGTCTAAAATCTCTTGAAATATTTATTTTCGTCCTGTAGATTCTTTAAACATTCTTCCATTTCCAGCGTCATGTTTCACTTGCACACTACAAAATTGAATGTATTTTTAATATTTATGTAAGATGTACAATGAATACGAAAAAATAAAAATTGTGCAAGAACTTTATATATATTCATTAATATCCTATATCCATCCCTATATCAATTCTTTGCAATTCATCAATCATCCCCTATCCCATTCAGCACACGTGCATTTTGCTCGCTTTCTTTGTCAGGACTTACCTTTACATTATCTAATTCTTGTAAATATCCACTGCTTGGCCAATACTGTCTGCAATTTTTATGTTGTTGTCTACAAAGTTTGTCTAAAAAAAACTCGTTTCGATCGTAGCCTACCACCGTACTTTTAATTCCTAACTAAACATATCGTGCCCGCCGATTGTCGCTGTTTGTTTTGGACACTCGCATTTCTAGCTTAGCCGACCTTAGCTTTCCAGGTGGTCGAATATATATCGAGCACTTACAATTCATATGGGAATGAATAGAAAGTTCTCCAAAATAATACCATTCCTCGATGCAGGGTGGATTCAGAATCTGCAGATGTATTGGAGATTGGCTCATTCGTTATAACCAAAACCGAGAACAGCTTAGAAGTAGGCCAAACCGACGCAATAGCCATAGAGTGTTTTCCGGAATTTGTTGGATTGCAAGAAGAGAAGATTGTAGTTCATGTGCCTGATAGCGTTCCAAGCGATAGACATGGCAAAGAAATTACGCTGGCCGTTGATTCTTGCATGCCCAGCATTGACTTTCAGGATCTCGATTCCATGTTCCGTGAGAATTACTTGATCGATGACATTCAGAATTTTGATTGCCCAAAACAGGTGTGTATCTTCCTATCTCATTATTCAAACGATTATTCAGTGTTTGAAGTTTTAGCGATGAAGCGAGCTAAAAGGTTTCAGAAGGCGTCAGAATCAAGGTTTGAAAGTTATAAAAAAGATGCTCTTTAGACTTTTCCATAATTTATGTGCAATATTAAATACAAAACATAAAAGTTCATTTTAAAGCTTATAATTAAACGTTCTTCAAATATTATATTTAAGGCGCCATATTGCTTTATGCGATGTCTGTAATGCAAATTGCAGTTATTCGAAATAATAGCAATCCCTAAGTTAATAGTCCTATCAGAAAAAACTAAAAAGGTAAATGAATAAAGTCAAAGTTATAATCGCAGTTTCCTCAATATTCGTCGTATAATTAAAACAAGTTGATAATTTAGTAAGCCGTTTTTTTTCCTACGTAAAAAAATCTATTTACCCTCAGGAATTGCGGTAAAAACATTTACACGTTTGAAACGTATAAATTACCTTTACTTTTTTATTCGATTACACAAAACAGATAGGCGCCCATACTGTGTTTTCCAAGAACGAGAGATGTCTTTATTTTCGATACGTCAGTGTCTCGAGCACGCACGTAGCGTATTTCAAGCTTCACAATCGAAACGTTATCCCCGCTGACGTTAATGTTGCCTTTTTGTCAGAATCTTTGATACCACAAAGTGCTAAACTCGATACTTTTGCGGTGGAACCGATAAATGAGCAGATAGCACCTATGTGCGACAGAAGATTCTCGATCGCCTTCACACCGGAGCTAATAGCTGTGAGTAAATTTATTAAAGAAACCAGATATTGGTGTTGTTTGTCGCTCGATCATTATTATTTTAAAAATTAAGAGGAAATTTTTTTTATTAATTTTTTTGCAAATGAACATTACACGCTTTCATATACTAAAATTAATACATTTACCGAATGAAAAGTACTGATTGTTCTTGTTTAGTAATCCGCTAAAATCTGGAGTAATAATTTGTCAATTATTAGCACGACCAACTGTCTACTTCGTATACAAGATTATTCGTCAATTCCCTTAACCCATTAAACGCTAAGTTACAGTTCCAGATTTTCGTTTTATAAAATCAGTCGCGTTTACGTCATAACAAGATTTTTTGGCCATACATACCATTGATTCGACACTATACATATATCGTTATACATAAAAATAAATGTGCTTGCTAATAAATGTGCATTGTACGTGTATCAAAGATGTATGCAGGTTACACTTTACGTGTTAATAACTTGTTACACCAAAGGGATTGGCAAAAATTCACGATTACAGACTTACCAAGGTATTGTAGAAATCGCGGTGAAATTGCCTCCGCATTTGGCGGACGATAAGTTCTCGGTCAAACTGGTGGGAGAATCCTGTGTACCAGAAATATCCATTATCGAACCACCGCGAGGAAAACGCGAGCGTGCTGTTCTAAACTTTGGTCGCACCCTCGTATCCGAGGACAGGACCAAGAAATTTGGCTTGAGGAACATTGGTGTAATTGAAGCAAAGGTGATGGTGGAAATATGCAAGGATCCAAGTGTGTCCTTCGCTCTCATTTCCTCCGGCGTCGAACATACGCCACGCATATGCATCGAGGATAAAAATAGTGAGTCCCGGTCGAGTTACACCAGCGTCCAATTTTTTCCACGCCTTTCTTCCATATATGGCTTAATTAACCATTTTACATTTCTCATTTTCAATTTTATTTTAATTCTTAAATTTAATACGTTAAGCGCCACACCGAATTTACGTGTCGTTCCGTTCACGTCTCAGTTGTCACTGCAGGCCGCTTGCCGATAGGCGAGCCAGAGTATAAACAGATGGCTCAGGTGACTTTTTTCGATCACAACAAACGCTGTTTTGGATTCGTATCCCGAGTTCGTTTATAGTCCTTTCTCGTGAAATTTTAACGCGAGAAGATACAACTTTCTGTAATCAATGTACAAACAAACCTTACCTTTATTTAGCTTGTTTTAATAAATTACATTAATGTTTTTAAGTATTGTTTTCTTTCTTTGAAGCATTGACCAAGTAAAAACAAATGTCGCCTTAATTAAATGTTCAGTCTTATGAGTATGCAATGACCGACACGCGCGCAGAAATAACGAGAACGAAGTCTACTTCCGATTCCTAGGCAACGGTGTTTAACGTGTTCATAAACCTTTTTTTTTTATTATTTTGAGCTAAGTGTGTATGCTAAAGTGGCCAAAAAAGATCAACTTTCTCACACAGAATGTGGTTCTGTTGACTGAAATTCTAACTCCAAGAAACCAGATAGAGAATTTACAATGATTAAGTGTAAAAATTAACTGCTTGCTAAGACCACTAAAATTCGTGATTTATCAGAAAAATAGCGAGTTTCTACTGAAATACGTTTTGCCGATTATTAACTAAATTTGTATAACATCTCACGTGTCAAGTCTTATCTAAATTTGTAACAAAATTTCGAGAACTTATTCTATACCTACAGCTTATTAAAAGTAAAAGAAAAAGACAATGACAAAATTTTGTCTTGGAACGAAAGCATATTTGCATACTTCTGTACACCTATATTTTCTTTAACTCCGTACAATAAACTTCGAAAAGTTGACGAATTATCTCAAACAATCTTGGCATAATTTAAAATGTACAATCGCAGCGACAAAGGAACGATGTACAGTTCTTCGATTAACGGCTGGAGCTGCGGCGTGGTTAGAGATCCAATTTTCTCCAAAGGAAGTTGGAAAGTATACGGCACAAATTAGGTTGTTGATCATTGGCAATCCTTACGAAAACCTAGCAATAGAACTCGAAGGTGAAGGGTACATGGAGCTTGTCGTGCTCCAAGGATTGGATCTTGTAGATACGAAATCCAACGTGGCAATTGGAAATAGGAATCAAGGTGGCAACAAAATAAGAAAAACCGCATCGAAACAAGGTTCATTGGCCTCAGGTACTGTGAGCCCTATTTGAGCTTATAAATAACGGTTGAAAGCATGATACAATCGGCTTTAACGTTGGTGCATAACCTAAAGTAATCTGAACAAAGATCTGCTCGTAAATTGTACACAATCTCAGCACGCCATGAGCAACACTCTCCAAATAATCTCCTCACCTCTGGAAGTATATGGTTAAGGGAAACTCAAGAGAAATGTAGTAAAAACATATGCATAATTTTATTGGAGCTGCATAACTTGTGTTATGCACAGATTACAAAACTTGCAGGGGGCTTACCGATATAATTTATTTTATACTTGATACTAATAATACACTGAAATATTCAAAGTTTTTTTAGTATTTTTAACAATTAGAAACCCTAGATTTTTTATTTCTAACAAGAAATATGGGAAAGTTCATTTTTTCTTACATATTTTCCATTAAAATTATAAAAAATTATCGTGCTATTGCGCAAAAAAAAGGTAGAGTTTAGGGATGTTTAGCCGAGGGAGGGTTAAAATATTTTTTCTAAGCCCTCGGAAAATATTTATATACAACTAAGCACGAATACGTTAAACAGTATAGTAGATGTTATGTAACAAATATACATACATATTTTGATTTGTATGCAAAGAAAGTTTTCTACTTTGCGACAAAATTCTTGGGACACAATCTAGAACAGAAAAGAAAAAGAAAGCAGTATTATATTAAATTAGTTTGTAAACATTTTGATATAAAATTAATACTTATGTGTACAGTAACTGAAAACGAAATACTGTGACCGCACAAATAGTTGAATAAAGTAAACAGCTTTCGAGCTTTCAAATTATTGAACTTTGAATCCGCTATTACGCATATATTCAAACTACATTCCATATTTATTTGCAACCTTCTGACAAAGTGTTTACAAGCGTACTTCGTGTAATATTTTCGTCTTATCTTCATTTTAAAATTATAAACCCACCGTTTAGCTGAAAAAAAATAGGAAATATAATGCATATAGATATACGTGGGTGGTCCGATAAATACTTAGCCTCACCGCCCGATGGTGCCATTATCGTAAGATAAATATACTATTGTATAATATATTCTCATAGATAGCTACTGTCAAAATTTCAGCCAAATCGGATTCGTAGTTTTGCTTTGGTCGAGTTTGAAAGCGGGCGTGTCGACGAATTTTAGAGAAATGGAAAAAGAGCAATTATCGTTCGGTGATTCGATTCTTATTTTTGGAAGGGAAATCGCGCAGCAAAATCAAAGAGCGCTTAGATGGTGTTTACGGTGACTCTTCTCCTTCAATGGCGACCGTCAAAAATTGGTTTAACGAGTTTCAACGTGAAAACGAGACCTCCAGAAAACGTTTTTTTCAGACGAGTTAAAGAAGTTGGAGCATCGAGCTAAAAGGAGACTATGTTGAGAAATAAATCGCCACTTTTCCAAAATTTTCGTTTTTCTTTTGTAGGCTAAGTACTTATCGGACCACCCTCATACATAACCGCATACAAAAGAGTTCAGATGATTCAAGGGAAAAGACTCGTACTATAGAAGAATATCGACAATCAATTTTATTATAATCGTTATAGGTTCGACAGCACGAATACTTGCTGCATCCTTGAGCTACACTCTCGATTATGGACTTTGCTTTATAAACAAGATGTATAACATTGCGTTCAAGATTGTTAACAAATCCAAGGATCGATGGTTTCGTTTTCAATGGGATGCACATCCTAACGTCATATTCATACCTTCCGTGGGACATCTTAAGGGCATGACTCGAAAGGAAATCACCGCCACTTTTCTGTCCTCTGAACCGATGAGCTACGTAAACGTAATTTTCATAATTATTCTCTACATATATTATATTCGTTAATAGTTTATTATCATCATAATAAGGCAAAATTATTGCATAAGTGGAAATCGTTTAAGCGTCTTATCCCACTTAACTTGCCTCCCAATACACGAGTTACGTGAATATCGCTATCGTTTGATATCGTAAATAATAATTTTAAGTAAATGGACATTGAGTAATAATCGATATATCAATCCACGACGTAATCGTTAATCTTTCACCAATTTTTAATGCTTTGTAGCAAATATATGCTAGTCAGTTAATAATAGTGTACATCATCACAAAATCCTTGTTAAGTTCTAAACTTTTCGCATACATTCACCTTGCCTCTGAATTACCACGTTGTATAAGTGCAACTATTAATAATTCAATATCCATACAATGAAATACATCGTAATGACAAATAGAGAGATACCTCTTTATATTTTTTTAAGCGCGATCGATTGAATATCAACATCAAATATAATTTCCATAAACAATTATTTATGCTGGACTAATGCACAGTGTAATCAGTAAAAGTAATTTCAGAAATTTTTAATTCATCACTGTCCTTTGTATACTGCGCTGCTAAATTGCACTAATTTTCACAGACTGACACTGAAGTTAATGGGTCAGTTATAAATCCTTTATTGCTCAACGATAATGCGTGTAACAATTATTCAGAGTCCTATCGAGTGTGCAATATGCGAGATCGGGGTTGCGGATTCATCGGAAGAAACTGCATGGGACGATAGACAAACCGTGGTGCAATGGGAGGAAATGGATTCAGGCATCGGCAATCATCGGCCGGATGTCGAAACGTTAGCGAGAAAAGTGGTGGAGCCCGCTATTGAGCCAGATCATCAAATCGTGCCTGGAACGGCAAAACATATCGAAGTGTTGTTAAACGCAATTGTTGCATTTTCACAATATTCCTGTACAGTCAACGAAGTCAATTTCAAAGATACCCTTATGTTTCAGGTAAGAATGTCATATAAGTGCGTAAAATTAACGTTACTGTCGTATTAAGGTGCAACTCTATAACTAAAAGAGAATAATATTACACTAATATATATCGTACTTCTGAAGCTTATTACAATTATGAATTTCACGTAGAAAACAATAATATTTTTGTAGAAGATGTAGTAGCATACTGTTTAATAATAAAACTCATTTTACTCAAAAAAGTTGATAAAAGCTGCGCAGTGCTGCTATTCTGAAATAATATTGCACTGCATCCTTCACAGTAACATTTTTGCTTTCTTTGTAAAGCTATATAGTCACAGTTGCGGTAGAGTGAAAATATGTGTCTGTATATTTAACAAAGTAGCGTGCTTTGGTGTTTTCCGTTTTTCTAAAAGCAATTTTATTATTTATAATTATTGTTTTAGTACTGTATCTTCGAGCAATATTTACTCAAAAAGCGGAATTGTTGTTCGCAGAAACGTGAATATTCCTTCACTCTGTCAAACCCAAGTGCAGTAAACATGGTTTACGCGTGGAAAATTAATATGGACGTTCAATATCCCATACGGCCGATCGAAAATGATTTACGTTCCAAACGTGGTAACGTAGATAAAGGAACGTCTGAAGTAACGAGTAATTCTCATCATAAATATAATAGGTCCCAAAAAGTATCTCAAAGCAATGAACAAAACACATCACATTTATGCAGACCTCTTCTTGCATCCGGTAAATTCCTTAATAACTTTTATGTTAATAAATTTATTTTTCAGTTTATTGAATACAGAAATTTTACGTAGATATTCATTAAATATCATATATCGACTTTGCTTGTTAGTTATTCATTTCTTGTCACTAAAAAAAATCCAATCAAAAAGTGATTATAATAGTTCAGTAGATAAAACAATTAGAGTAAAAAACATAAATAATTTAAACTTCAAAAAATATTTAAGTTTTGATATACTAAATTAATTAAAAACGAAATCTATCGCTTGTATGCTTGATTACAATAAAAGTGGAGGTAGATATATGTGATTAATATATTTTCAGCCAACACCATTGAAATAAATCCCCCAACGTACCGATGTCCAGCCTCTGATCTTTTCAGTAGTACTGCCGGCTTAACGGAACGAAGTACCGATAGCTGGCTAGAAGGAGATGATTTACCTTTCGAGATTTCTCCAAAAGATGGAATTCTTCCGCCTCAAGGTTCCACCGAGTGTACTTTAAAGTTCTCACCTATGGATGTATTCATTTATAAAGCCTATCTAACGTGCAAGTACGAGTATTAACGTATCAGCATTAAATTTGAATGAGCATTATCACTTAAAAAGCTTGAAGTGTTTAACGTCATTTATAAATGGTATATATGTATGAGGGTATAAATATATTATGTTATAGCTATTTATTTTACGACGCAGAAAATTCTGTTTTCAATCATATGGCTTGAACATTTATTCCATGCAAAAACTGAAATTTAAATGAAAATTCCTTAATGGTGAATTCCTGTATTCTGAATGTCCCCGTATTCGACCAAATTTAGTCCTATTTATTAAATGTGAAAGCAGATTAAGGAAATGTATGTTCACATTATCGAGCATAAACAGCCATTGTCGAGCTTTTAAAATTCATTATAATCGCGTTAGAGATAAGTAACAAATATATTCAAAAGTATCTTATTGACGAATTTCTTTACTCGTTGCAGGATCGAAAATCTCGATCCCAAAGTAGCAGAATTGGTTATATCAATAAGGGGAAGAAGTTTATTGCCTTATTGCCATTTTGACATTGCGGAGAGTGACTATCTACATAAAGGTAGACGAGACCCGCAATTACCCGGGCCCCTTGGGTACGAGATAGATCGCTCTTTACTCCTGGAACATACTACCGTGATCGAGTTCAAAGTTATCGGGGTCGGTGGAACGCATGTCAAGTAAATATTATATAAACGATGATGCAGTTTTTCCACGCGAGCACTAAAGAAGTAGTACATATGTAGGGAGCCCAAAGCGCAACTCGTAGATTTTATGTTATTCGCTATAAACATATATTAAGATATATTAACAATTTGTAAAAAAAATGTAATTGCAAAAGTTTCGTAGAGATATGGAACATCATTTGCGGACAATGCTTTTTTCTTTATTATATAATTATACATTTATTTATAAATATCTTCCGTACGTTTTTGTAGCGTAAAAGTTTATATATAATCTGTCAACTGTTCGCGATATTCAGATTCTGAGTACAATTTTATTCTATAGCTTGCACTTCGACGCTTATCGATTCTTCCTTCGAAATATTGCTAATGTAATTGAAGAAAATGAGAATCATAAGCAAAGTTAAAAAACAAAGGAGCTAGTTAAGTATGTTGTCGACAAAATTTTGGGCCTTGTTTCAGGAAATTTCACATGATCAATCCAACCGCGGATGACTATCATTTTACCTGGAAGGATCGCACGAGACGCCCGGACGACGAAGTCCCGAATTTCCATTGCACAATCCCCGAGGGAATCGCGGAACGTGGGAAACGTACCGAACTGTCGTTCACATTCTTGGCAGAAGACGTCGGTACTTTCGAATCTTTCTGGCTATTTTCCATCGAGAGATACAACGTGGAACGTCTCTTTCTCCTTGTTGGCATCGTAACCGAACCCTCCGTCCATTGCCTCCCCTCACACGTGAAAATGAAACCGACTGTTCTGGGTTTGCCTTCGAGATGAATGCACTTGAACTACTTCTAATAGGGGTCTTACTTAACGTACGGCCTTTTCCAGGTGTAAAGGTACGAGATGCTATAACGATGGTCAACAATGAGGAGTTTTCAATTTCCTTTAGAATATCGGAGGACTCTTTGTATTCCGAAGGTCGCGCACAACGTCTTATTGTAACGCCAATGCACGGGGTTATGAAACCAAGGAGTGAAGAAATGTTGTGGTAATGCGCAATATGGCGTGTTGTTAAAGCTAAATGTAGCAAAAATATAATATTGTAAATCCTCGAGTAGTTCTTCCTGTTCTTGTTTTTATATCGTGCATTAAGAGTCCCAAAAAGTATTGTAGATTCGTACACCGACTTTTATCATGAAAATTACTGACCTTTGTATTATTTATTTCGATAATTTTTATTTAGTTCTATTACTGCATATGACAATTTCCGTAGCATAGTTTAACGCGGCAATTCCTTTCAATCGCCCAAATGGATTGTATCACGTAATCGAACATATTTTTAACTTTCCTCCAGTGTGGAATATTATCCAAGTCTGCCTGGCGAATTTCACTTTGTTCTTCAGACCACCGTTAAGACGATGAAAAAGCCCTTCGCTACTTCCATCGCAACCACCGCTTACGAAATCACACCCTTTGTCAAGTATATCGATCCAAAAAAGCAGATTATAAAAATTTGTCAAGACAAAGAAAATGTTATAAACCTCGGAAATGTTAGTAATAATCAGTGAAAAAAATAGCAGAAGTATACTGTTGTTCGTAATTTTACTGTTAACAGATAACTTTACGAGAACCTGTAAACATCGAGTTCAACATAACGAACTCGGGTAAAATAGCGTTCTACTATACGTGGGATCTAGGAATGACGACGGAAATCGTCAGTAAGAACTTCTATGCTATCACAATGCTGCAAAAAGAAGGTCATGTAACCAGTGAATCTGGATCAACTTGTTACTTAACTGTCACGGCCTTTCAGAAAGTAGCGATCAAAGACCATCCTGTTATTTTAAAGGTGCTCGAGCCTATTCATTTTCAGTATAATTACGTAGATTATCTTGAAATATTTATTACTAGAAGCAAGTAACGTATCGACGTTGCGAATATAGTAATGATAATTATAATAACATAAAAACATTTGGTAATATATGGAATATATTCTTTATCGTGCAGATTTCTAGGGGTCCAATATATAATTTTATATTAAAAGCTGCTGTTAAAATACCGTCTATAAAATTCAGTTTCAAAGAGCATAATTTTGGAGCTTGCTATATAGAAGAAAACGGTGCGCCAGCTTATCAGACTGAACTTCTTATAAGTAATTTTCAAGACACGCCTTTCATGTTAGTGTAGATCGGCGTCTCGCATAAAATCGTATAATAAATAATCCATCGTGTTTTGCTATAAACGCCTTTGCATAATTTCGCAGATTGGAAGGTAAATTCGAGGAGCAACCTCACATGTCTGTAAATCTCGACAGTATCGCCAAAGCACTTCCAGCGCATTCAAGTGTTAAAGTGCCAATAAGTTTCACACCACTGAGAGAAACGCAGTACCGCGAAACTATCTGTTTTCTGATCAATTCAACCGTTGAAAAGAAAATCACTATCGCTGGTGAAGGTATTTCATATAAAGTAAGTTTGTTCCTAAGCATATTACTTTTTGAACAAAATACAATATCATTAATTCACAGTAATTTTTATTCTGAAAATAATGTAAAACATAACTTTCGTTTAAACTTTGATACGAGTTTTTATCACTAGAATTTTTTATATTATTCTTTTCACCTAATATTAAACGTGTGTAACTAAGTCCCTACGTCGATCATTGAAATTACTTAATTTAAAAGACATTCTTGAATTTGATATCTAGAAGATTTGATTTATAAGAGACATATAGTGATTTGTATGAATAATGAAACAATGTCGAAGTTCCCAAAATTGTAGAGTGATTTGTTTATTTAAAAATGATAAATTAATTAATAATAAATTAATAACAATAAAACTAGCAATTCGGTGCAAAAACAAATGCCGTACTTTTTCGCGATTTTACTCATCCTCCTAATCGGTTCATATCTCCCTGCACTCGCCACTCTCCGTAATATAATATAAACGTTGCTTTTCATAATATATTAATCGTCTAAACATGCATTATTTTCACGTACCCAAAACTCATTGTACTATTTCATAACCGGCTTTTTCCTTTTTCTCCTTTCTACTATTCGGTAGGTTTGTCTCAAGTAATTTTGTTTATCTCAAGTAAACGCCCAAGCTTAAAAACCTTGTGCACCGCAAGCATATCAGATACAAAATTAAGAGATAGGTCGATCGTGCTCCTATCGTGCATTACAAACATTACAAACTGTATAACATATTTGGTAAAGTATTAGACTTGTATGTGTAATTTCCGATATCCCTTTTCAAGATCAAAATAACTGTATCTACGAAAAAACGCCAATATTATTCCTTCTTTCACCAATATCAAGGTGAATATTAAAGCAGAAAGCTTAATTCTTCCCTCTTAATGAAAGATCTTATTTTCTACGTCAAATCTTCGACGTTTAACTTTTATATCATATCGCTGTTACTTTTTGCATACATCTAATACTATCGAGAGAAAAACTGGGATGATCGAAGAAATCATCTTGATCCTGGCAGTTAATGAAAGAAATCTCTCCCTAATTACCGCTCCTCCAGATCCGACTGGCAAACCCCCGGGATAAGTCGATCGATCTTGGAACCCTTCCAGCCAATAAAACGTACACTAGAAAGATCCCAGTGATCAACGAGGGTCGAGCACCGGTCAATTTGCAATTCGATCTCGCCAAAAGCCTGCCTGGTTACGAGCAGCACTGGAAGCAGACCCGATTGTGCGTATCCAGTCGTGTAACCGAGGAAACAGGAAGGCCGATGGTGCGAGCCTCGATATCAGAAACGAAGCGTTCAGGAACGCAGGATGTGACCCTTCAGACGAACGAACCGGATCTCACTGAGGTACTGAAGATCGAGCCTTCGGGTCTCATCACGATGCCACCTGGAGGAAGGAAAAACCTGGTGGTGTTGTTTAGACCGACCTGCAGAATGAAACGGTTTACGGCTAAAGTGGCTCTCCAGATTCGTTCCAGAGTGCTTCCCCTGTTTATCGTCCATGGCGCCTGTGCAGGTGCTGAATTTCGCCTCGATAGGATGTACGTGTCGTTCGGTGCCATCGTCGAGGGCTGCACCAGCAAAGCCAGAGTGTTATTGTCGAACACGGGTGACGTGGGCGCAAGGTTTGCATCGATACTCTTCTATTAACAATGGTTTAACAGGTTAATCGCCAGCGTCAATGATTGGAGATTTTCGAAATCCTTCGGCAATGTCCATGCCAATGCTTGCATTTTGTATATATTTATTTCAACAACCTGTGTGTGCGTGTGTGCGTGCATGCGTGCGTGCGTGCGTGCCTGCGTGCATATAAGATATGCAATGCGACACTGTGTCTAGTGAATACATTATATACTAAAATATTTTTACTTGAAACTTTCGTGACGTTAAAAACAGTCGAAATATACAGAAATATGAAGCTCGAAACATTAAACCTAGTTTTTCATTTTTCTACCAAATGTTTATTTTAAATATTTGAAGTACAGAGCTTTGAATAAAAAAAGCGATTTTATCATTTCTATGTTGTTTTTCAAAGAAAAATAAAACAAATAATATGTATTTTATTGAAACAGTGATATACGCATTAATCTATATTTGTACATAGCCAACCTCTAGTGCATTTCTAGCATTTTTTGCCGCTTAAATAAAAATATCGTAATTCTCAATTTCATAATGTGTTTCCCCAGGAGATCATGGGTATATGCTATTATCCTTTATTGCACCTGCAAAGGCGAATATGATGTTCAATATTTATCTCAACCTTAAAAATTGCTGGAAATACGGCACTTTGTACATGCAACGTATCGCCAATCTATAAAAAGCGTAGAATCTGTAGCAATTTTTGTCACTGAGATAAAAATATCGTTAGCCTCAATTTCTTGATGTATCTCTACGGGGGCTTTAGTGACACGGAATTCGGTTTAGATTCGGGTGGAACACGTCAAAGCTGCCAGGAGATTTTAGCATCGCTCCGATATCCGGCTATTGTTCCTCTGGCACGGATGTGAGATTTGTCGTGAAGTTTGAACCATCACGGGAACAAAGCTTGATCGAGGGTCATGTGAGCGTCTAATAATGTCACAAGAGCAGCCTCATCCACGGTTCTCGTCAATTTCAATAAAATTATATCGAGTAATAAGTTCATACCTATAATAAGCCTAACCGTAATTACAACCGTAGATATCAAACTAATTATAAGCAAAATACGTATAGTTAATAAAAGTCAAATGCTAGAAAATTATCAAAATCTCTCTAATTGAAGCATTTTGATATACCTGTTCATTGTAAAGATGCAACAGAAACTATTTTTTTTGATACAAAATGCATATCTGATAAAAAGTTCTTCGTTATCCTGATATATTGGACTATACGATCTTTTCACAATTTATACGTTTTTTTCTTATTGCTCATTCTGACTATCTGGATACTTACGATTGTAATTCTGATTAGGTTTGTAGAAATACACATATGTTATCTTTCTCAACTTCGTCGAAATGAAAAGAGGTCATAGATGAGACTCCTCTTATTAAACTTTGTTACATATTCGAGTAATTTATATATTTCTATATTATATAGGCTTCTGCGCAAGGTACTTGAATTTTTTTCAAGAGGAATTGTTTTTGAGATTATACTTTGGGGGGGGGGGGGGTCTATTGGGTTGATTGCAAATTGAGGGTGCTTTTTAACGCGTAAATAGAAAATAAAATATTTTTTTTCAATAATATAGTTAACTATTTCGTGATATTGTATATTCTTGTACAATGTGCTTTACTTTTATACAGATTTAATCCAAGAATTTTCCTTTTATAATTAAGGGGGATCTAGAAACATTATGTAAAATAGTTTAAATCAGTATATAAATGCCATATTAATTAACTTATCAATATCGCCCAATATCAGACTCAATTATTTTACACTGAACATATATAATATCAGCTAATTAAAACGATAGCTAATTGGGGCTATCTGTATTCCATATAAAATAACTATGTTCAAGACACTTCAGATCTGAACATGGATATTATGGTAGTAATTTAACTTGCCATGGGTTATTATCCTAGACAGTTTCAAGTAAACCGCATGCATAATGCAAACCAGAGATCCGCAATGAACATAATGTCTGATAGTTTGTACTGCAGTACATATATGCTACTCGATAATTCACGATAGGAAAGTGTGTATAATTTAAGATGCCCTCTTAGGCATCCTTGGATATCGAACAGTACGGCCCTTTGAATCTAAAGATCACCGGGAGATGTTCCAAATTGCCAGAACCAGTTGAAACTATTTCGTTCACAAGCAACGTACGTGAGAGGCAAACGAAACATGTAAATATCGTGAATGATACGGTTTTGCCTTGGGAATTGAAACCCGAGGTGACTGGAGATTACTTTGCTTCCGAGAAAATACTGCATATACCATCAAAAAATTCCGTTACCTGCGCAATCACCTACATGCCTATGGTCATCAACAAAGATAGGTCACCGCACTTGGTACGTGAGTATACGAACATTAAAACAAACGCATAGATCAATTAAAGATAACTAACAACAGAACAAACAAAACCTTTAAAATGGCGGATCAATTATTTCTGAAAGAAAGTATATCACTTCGTGACAATGCACTTTCTGAGATTTTCCATGATTTTATTGCGAAATGTAGATTGTTAAAGCAATCATTCATTACTATGGTTTGCTGGAAAAAGAGATGATATTATGTATTTGTTTTTGAGGATAAAATTCATAATGAAGATTAACCCGATATATCTGTCCGTGTTCGCGCATCATTACCTCTATTCTCATGAAAATAAGTTAATTAATAGAGTATAGAGAACGACTAACGTTTACAATTTGTATTATTCAATTTAGGGAACGTTATTTCTGAAATTACCTAACGATAAGGTTCCTATACTTTACTCTCTTCGCGGATTGGCCCTTCCATCGCAGGCAATCGAAAAAATTGCGCGCCAGATTCCAGCAAAGACTAAATACGCGGAGTCCTTTGTCGTATACAATTGGTTGAGCAAACCACAACGATTTCAGTGCAGCATCGAACGATTAACCAATACTACAGATCAAAAGAAGGTGCGATATCAGATTCAATTGTTACTCAATTGAATGATACCAGTGAACTAATATCAGTATATTCGTCCTTGTCCTTTACCAGGACGTTCCATTATTCAGTTTCAATGGAACTAGTAAAATCGATGTGCCAGCCAACGGTCAGCGAAATTATCGTGCCGTATTTCATTCGTACAAGGAATTCGTCTTTCAATTTAAGGTAGGTCCAATAAGACTTATTTAACAAAACTGTTCTAAACGAAACGCACTATATTTTTTGTTTTTATGCCTAACATACGTTGTTTCTTATTCCTTTCCTTAGTCAGAAAAATGTGCTACATGTTATTTAATTGATGAAAATGGTAAAATAGCGGGATGCTTTCTTTTTTTTTTATAAAATAGTATCTGTTTCATACTAATATATCTGCTTTTGAAATATATACAAAGATAAGTGTATCATATATACGATGCATAATAGAAAAGATTTTACCTGATGCGTTATATCCGTTGTCTACTGCTGATATATGCAGGTAATGTTCACCAACGAAGAAGACGAGTACCAATTCTACGAGGTTCATTACACAGTAGCGGAACCGGAAGTCATTGAGTCGATCAAGTTACATACTGCAGCACGCTCTTCTGCCTGCCATGTATTACGCCTCGAAAATCCGCTTGAAGACCAGTCGATAACGTATACTGCTCAATGTCGACACCCTCATGTTGTCATACGAGATACTCCAAAACTCGTACCACCGCTATGCATCGTTAGTTATCAGTTTTGAGGGATAACACGTCGTCTATCCGTACAAAAAAAAATAACCAGTTTTCAACCATCTTTGACGCTCACATGAAAGCATCGTTAGATATCATTTTACGGTGCATATCTATAGGAGAGCATAGATGTAGACTGTTGCCCTTTTTTATTTCACAAAGAAACGCGTTTAATGGCGGATATGTATCCCAACGTGAAGAGATGCTAAATATTATATACATTTCCTTGTACATACAGTATACTTTGAATGCGCCTAAGGCACTTCTACAGATTTTTGATGTTGAAATAAAGCTATCGATACACTGATTTTTATAATGTATTTTCACAGGAGAACATCGCGATAGATTATTGTCCATTATTGTCCTCCGAGGAGGTGCGTGTGATGCTCGATATTGATTGTCGGGAGCTCGGGCATTTTCCATACGAATTACGACTGAAGGCAATCTCGGCACCTCCTGAGAAAGTGATACGAATGCACGCAACTTTCGGAAGCTTCTCCAAATTTTCCCTCCCAATAAGTAATCATACGAAGAAAAATGCCCAATTTATTATAGAGGTATAAGAAACGTGCATTAATATTAGTCGAAAAAGGGTAAAAAATTTAAGAGTGCTGAAATACAGAATTATATTTATAAAGGATGTATTTCAAACCCATTGTTTGATAGTGATTGCCAAAAGTTCCGACTCTATAAATAGAAAATGTCGATCATTTTATGCTACTAATTTATTTCGTTGCTTATATAAATGCTTCATCAATTACGTATAATAAATTATATCTATAGACAAATTGATTTCGAATACTATATAAATAAGAGTACAATTCAAATTCATCGTATGTATTTATTTATATCAATTGTCAAGGTATCTTTTTAATCAACATCAAAGAGCAAGAAAATTTTCAATTTGACTCGTCAAACTTTCTCATCAATTAATTTTTATTCTACAAATCTGTTTGTCCAAAAAAAGAATTCTGGCGTAATCTAGAGAAGTAGAAATAATTGCAATTGATATAAAAAATGTGAATAATTCTTCGGTGCCAATAAACAAACCATAAGTGTGCAATCTTACACAGGTCGATAATAATGCCTTCACGTGTCCCAAGAGTGTCGAGATACCTGCAAACGAAGAAGGCGTGGTAAATGTTATTTACGAGCCATGCGACGTGGAAAACGTTACGTGTACCCTGATAGCTTTGTCGAGCACGGCTGGGCAATTTATGTAAGACGTTATATTAATGGTGTTAATTGTACCACAAAGGCTACGACCTACCTCCCCTTTTCCAGATACCCTATAATCGGTACCTACTCATTGCCGAAACCTCAAGGTCCGTATACTGTTACAGCAAAGACTCCAGCTGCGATATCCTTTAAAAATGTTTTCAACGATAGAAAGAACTTCGAGTTTATCGTCGACGATCCTAATGTTTTCGCTATAGAAGTACCCACGACGAGTATAGTGCAAAAACAGGTACTGCCTATGTAATAAATCTTCCCAATAAGTAGATAATATATTTTATTATGTGTTATATATTTTTAAGACCATCAGTGTCAAGGTCAACCTGCAAAGTGACATGTTCAAAGAAGGTGAAATAATGGCGGATAAGCATCCAGTAACAGGCAAATTAATCGTGTGCTGTACAAATCGTGAAGATTCCAATTTATCGTGGATTTATTATTTGAGAGGAATTTTGGAATAAAACTGTATTACTATACACATCATTTTTTTTCCATTCTATAGAAAATAATTTTGGACCCGAATTGCATAAATTAGTCTCTGCCAGAAGAATTCAACGTTGTTAACTTTCGCATAGTTAGAAATGTAAAACTTAAAAATTTTATTAAAAGGGTATTTTATTAGTATCGCTGGATGGAATTTTTATCATTACTTAATACATGCGAATAAGATCATAGAAAGAAGTGAATTTTATCAGAAACGTGTAAATCATATATATTTCTTCAAGCTCAGAAGTAGCGATTATATGATTTGTTATTTAAAGAAAGCACAACGGAAATACATTAATCTTCTTTTTTCCACAGGCTAATCTATTAGCCTGCTATATATATGCGACAGATCAGCTCGTAGCAGACGAAAGATTAAATTAGTCGAACTTATCACTGATTACCCTATAAACCGCATAATTCATCGAAAATGTCAAAGAATAATGCACATAAAAAGCAAAAGTCTCAAAGAATAAAGAAAGCGCCACCATAAAATCAAATTTCTAAAATATTAATTAAAGGGATAAATATATTTACTCATATTTTATGCATATCTGGAGTTAACACTAAACCTATCGAAGTGATCAAAATGGGTTCAAAACTGGTTCGTCGTTTCTTAGAAAAATTATTGTTGTGAATCATTCTATCAATTTATCGACATCGCTTCTTAATACCGTTTTTCTTTAAGGATATACGCGGTATACATAAATATGTCCAGAAAATGACTGGTAGGTTTAGTATTAAATCTAAAGAGATCCTAGACATCTTTCATTTCCCAAAACGCGGCGCGCATGTCATCTCTGAATGTCATTTACTCACAATACCGGCAAGTTATTACAAAGTATTAAATAATGACACATTCCGTACAGAAGCTCCCAGAAAAGAATTTCAAATATTCAAGAAAAAAATAATGATTGGTCACAGGGTAGACATGTGACCTACGTCACGTTAGGCGCGAAAGAATGTCGATGTACATTTGAATTTTCGACACGATGACCTCATTTCGATATGATTTTCGTCGTAATGTATATACCATACGCATATTATCGCAGGTTCTTAATTGTGTTACTTTTTTTTAGTAGCTTGATGCAGTTTCATTTCTGAATTCACCGCCCTGAATCATAGAAGACATACCAAAACGGCTGATTTTTTTACATGATCTGTATTTACGAGACATGTTGGACATTAAGTCCCATAAGGTTTACAGTATACCTTGTCTGTGAGCCAAGTAACAAATAAAAGTTGAGACATTCATATAGAAAGTTCAAGTTCATCTCCTGTGATACTCATTTTCTTTGAGTTTTATTGGTTATTGGTATACACCCGGCACCTAATGATTCAAAAGTAATCTTTAATATCAGGCCCTAAAATACATTTTTTCAATCGTTAGTAACGAAAAGTTGAAAAAGTAGGTTAATAAATAACTAGTTTAGCTATGACCCACACCCAAATCTCGCGTATCACCTCTGCAATATTTTCTATATGAAATTTACACTGTAAGAACAAAACACAATAAATCTACTAAAGCAATAAAGCTTAAACAAACTAACCTTAACATTGTTGATGTCAAAAAGCAAACATAATGTATAAGAACATTTGACAGCGGGTTCTACGATCTATTGCACCAGCACTGTTATACACGGGACCAATCGGCTGTTCCCATTAAGCTTCAAGGGAACGTAGCATATACTTTATCGAAACCTTCGTGACTCTCTGTCCTATACTGTATCTGTTCAGCCTGAAACTTCCATCACGTCTCGTAATGATCCTCGGTCTCTGTACAAACAGAAAAAAAAGTAAATCATCAAACGTCACGTGGTAGTGGATGTCACCTCCGTCGGCTGGCGGAAATCATCGGATTCCCTGGATTCTCCCGTTGGGTCCGGCCGGCCAAATCGCGATGGCCAGTTAACCTAGCCTATTCCTGCCAGTCGGCGGATCTAACCACGATGTGACTTGCCGTCCCGATGTGTCTAGAGCACTGTCCAATTTGCGGCGGTGAAACAATTACGTCCTCGAGGTGCACCGCCGTTCCCGAGGCGCCCTCGTGAAGCTCTTCTCGATGAAGTTCGCCCCGGTCTCTTGTCAGGACTCGTAGTACAGGCACGTGGGGGCAAACGAGCTCTTCCTCCACCAGCCCCATGGCGGAAAAATCCAGGAAGATCGTCACCAGGTTCCACCCTACCCACGGCGAGAACATCGTCCTGCGCGAGGACAGCACTGTCGCGTACCGTACTACCAGCTTTGCGGACTCCTTAGCCTTCAGCGAGAAGCCACTCCAACCTGGCGAGATTTTTCTTGTAGAGATTGAGAAAACCCAGCGAGGATGGAGTGGCCATATGCGCTTGGGTCTTACCCTTATTGATCCAGCATCTATTAGTAATAGCCTACCCCAATACGCCATGCCAAATCTGGTCAAGCTAGGGAACACGTGGATATTTGCCATCACCAAAAGCCATACTATCTGGAGCTGCTTGGATGGTATTGTGAACACAGGCTATGGTGAGAGATTAAAGTATTCTCGTGATTCTTGATCGAGATGTAGATGCTAATTGTTGTGCGCATTGTAAGGGGAGGGAATACCCTCCAGGGAGAAAAAGCTGATCACGGATGGCGTAAATGTGCAGACATCCCGAGGAATTATACCCTTTAATGCATTGAGACCAAATACCATTGGTTCATCGCAATATATATTGCCTACGGATGCAGGTAGTCGGATTGGAATCATGTATGTGCCCCAGGCTGGATCCGACAAGGCAGAAATGCACTTTATTATAAATGGAGAGGATCAAGGGGTGTGTGGAAAAGACATACCTTACAAGGCTGGTCCTTTGCGTGCGGTGGTAGATGTTTATGGTACAACTAAGCAAGTCAGGATAGTTCAACTGTATGGTGGTATGTCTTTTTTGAGTTCAAGAAATTCTTCCTGCATTATAGTTGTCCTCCTTCCTTTAACTGTTCTGTGTTTCAGCAGTATCAACATTACAGAGTGCCTGCAGGGATGCTATTCTACAGTATACCAAAAGGAATGCTGTCGATTTGCTTCCTCTTCCGCGAGTATTGAAGGATTACTTGTTGTACCAATCGCAGTGAGAGCTAGGTCATTCCATCCCTGTCTTTGATTTTTGTTTTTTCTTTTTCTACGCGTAAGCCAATTTGCATTTTTTAGTTGGAGGAACGATGCGATACTTATTGTCAATTATCCCATTATTTCCTATATGCATATTTCGCAGAATGACGATTCGTATTATCTTTGCACGTATAAATTCGTGTATAATTAATACTATCGTTGCCCTTTTGGCAAACCCATTTTGTACAATTAAATAGAATAGTTGCATACACTGTTTCGTGTGATGTGCGAACTCGATTAATTATATTCTAGCTGTAAATTGTCATTTGTGAATAACATAAACGACGAATGCAGAAGTGTACATAATGTAATAAATCATAGGCGGCACATCGATACACAAATCCTGGTAAACTAATTGATGACACTCTTATCGCAGTAGTCTTTATTATGGTACATTTAAAGTTTAATCAATGCTGTTTGCTACATTTCCTGTACCATGTGTAAAACTACATCACACATCCCTTTTAATTATAAGCATCGCATATTTTGTATTATCTCTATTTATAAAATATATTATAGGGTTAATCCAGACACACTGTTGACACATGCAAGAATAGAAAAAGTTAATGGAATCTTTTAAGTCCATCATGTTTTTGCAAAATAAATGTATTTATAAAAAAAAAAATTAATGCAAATTTTATTGCCACAACATATACCTGACTGCCTTATAAACGCGTTTCTAATCGTTATCATGGTTTCCTTATTATTTCACCTACAACAATATATAATAAAGGTATCCAAGTAGATCTTATACCTTACATTATTGTAAAGCATAAGTGTCAATAAATGATATTTCCTAAAAAAACTTTCGCAAACCGCACTTGCGACACAGAAAGATTTAACTATTAAGAATATAAGATGAAGATGTGCTTGTTGGTATAAGCGTTGCAAGCATTATAATATATGTTATAAAAACGAATACAAATGCGATCCACCCAATAAGTATTGCGACATAGCTCCAAACAGGCTGTTTTCTGCTTGGATTTACGAGATCGGTATTGTCATCCGCATTTGCCTCAATCTTTGCCGACATTTTTGGATCCAAAATGCTTATCAAGAGTATTTGGCTTATTTTACTTCTTAATACGAATGAAATGCCGGATATTATGTACCCTGGAGCTTTGGTAGTCATCTCTTGTAAATGCCGCAAAATGCTGGTCAGCATGAGTGATAATAAGGCCAACATAAGAGAGAACTCGTAAAACACAACTAGAAATGAAAGGGCAATTAGATAGATATAATTTATATGCTTCTAAAAAAGGAACATGAATACTCACATAACTTTGGTATATTTGCTCCATTATAACGCACTCGCCAATGAATATCTTCTATACAAATCAAGTGACAAACAAGATTTAGATTTGCAATCAACATGCGCTCCGTTGATTTTGGTTCCAGCCATAATGTCAAAAGAGTCATCACCATTAATACTATTCATAATGTAATAGAATTAGTTTACTTGTATAGCAACATAAGAGTGAAAAACATACTTCACACAAACCTATTGCTGGAATGACGTAAGCAGTATGTAACATACTTGCACGTCTCTTGAGAACAATGTTGTAAGACAACAAAGTAGTATTAAAATTAACACCAAACTTAGACAACACTGTATGTTGCTCTACATAAAACCGTACTACATCCCATTCATGATTCTGAACATATTTCCTCATTGTGATCTATTAGATACAGTAAATAGAGTGAACAGAAGTAATGGTAGCTTTCAATGCTAAATAACATTCACAGATATGTTGGAATATCTTAAAATGATTTTTTTTATACAGCATCACATAAATTCTTCATAATTAAGCTACGTACATTGCTGTTCCAAGGATATATAAAGGTGAAACTTATTTCATTGTCTGCATGAGACCATGAACCAAAGTGCACAGTACAGTTCAAAGCATCGTATGGCCACCAAGTACGTTCTCCAACACATGTTGTGGAATAAACAGTTGATGGGTGACAAACTACTAATCCAGTAGAATCTAGCCAACAATGTGTATAAGGCATGTCTGTAGTTGGACTCAAATTTCCCCTAAACATAATGAAAAGATTTATATAATTGCTGTATAAAATACAGGTATGGGGTAAGGGGATACTTTGCTTCTTTTAAAGGCTTACCCACTGTGTACCATAATATCAGGTGTCCACATTTCATAGTTCATCAAATGTAGCAATTGAATTCCATCATATTGGGCAGGGTCCCAGGTCAAATGTTTATCCCTCCATACCTGTTGCATGAAAAAAGAAAGACCATAATTAAAATTAACATATTCTTTATTAATAACTTAACTACAATATATCAACTACTACATACGTATTGTGTCCAGCCATGTATTTGTATAATGGCCTCCTGGTCGAACTGGTAAAATATTAAAAATAGCAATTAGCATAATAATATTTAATTATTTATGTTAAAAATATTATACACTGTAAATATTAATGCAAATAACGATATTCTTTGCATTGATATTGTAAATCATTTTGGTAGAAACGCATTAATGTTAGAAGCAGTATAACATTAAAAGCTAGTACATCTGCCACATTTCACAGCAATTTCAATAGTAACGATGTTATTAAATAAACCGAAAAGTATTGTTAAAATGATCGTCTTCAATGATATGGAGTCTCAGTGGAAAAATAATAAACGAAATATATTCTTCCGCTTTTTTATCAATTTTATATCAATCGTGTTTTTTAGTTTAATCGAGTATCTTGTACTTACAACATCGATATGCGTCGGTATTAGTCCAAATCTTACAGTAGTTATATTTCTATGATTTTCAGTAGGCCTGACGTCCTGATCGTAGGTGCAGAAAAGGTAATTTTTCAGTTGCATCACCGTAGAGTTGCTCTCGATGTCTTTGCAATGATACATCGTTGCAAGATCGGTTACTTCATACGCGATGGACTGCGTGATTATAAGAAGATAAAAAATCGAACTCCTAGTTCTCATTGTAAGGAGGAATCGAGCCAACGGATTTTAGCAGACTGAGTTATATTAAATGAAACAGCAAGGGGTGGTGTAACGCCCCATGAAATTTAAGATCATGAAACGCCCACTTCTCAAACATGCTATGATTACAGAATCTCAAATTTTGACATGAGCGATTATTCTTTCACGTATTCGACTATTAAGAAGATATCACACAAATGAAAAAACGGAATATGTTAAGCCGAATTTTTGTAAAGTAAATCGCCAGATATAAAGCCTTTTGATGTTGAGTGTCTTTTTCGTTTTCCCATAGACAAATTTTGTACTAAAGGTCATTTTGCACATTAATGGATTACGCTATTACGCCACTTTCTGCTTTTGAAAAATGAGTACTCTCTTATAAAACTAATTAATAATTCATAATTGTAATAAATATTAATTAACAGCTGATAATTAAATAAAGAAATCGATGCATAAGGTTGAAGAAATGTTAATCATATTATATAATTAAAAACGGATGCGTAAAGACATTTATTTTGTTACAGTATAAAGATTTAAACACAATAATAGATGTATAAAAAACTATAAGGCTAATATCAAAGATTTCTGATGAATAACTGATGTTTACAAGTCAATGCAGTTGTTTACAATGATTAAACACATTTTCAGTGTAAGATTCGGTGGTTTTCATTTATTATACTGCAAGCATTCAAAATCTTTATTCAAATGCAAGCACATGATACATTTTCAAATAAAAAGCGCACAGCATGAAAGACAGTTTCCAAATAATATATAGAATTATGTTTTGCTGCACAAATTGAGCGGGTGACTTCAGTGTTGATGGGCATAAGGCCTAGGCATAAGGCATAAGCATTGCTAAGATTATGATGTAGATGAATATAATGCAGAAAAAGGATAGCCATTCAATGATGGCTGCAAAGTGTCTCCATGGCAACCCACGTGCTTTTGCTGCAGACTTTGGCAGGTCTGAGTTTTCCTCCACTTCATTTGCAAGTATTCCAGCTTTTGATTCTTCGTCTGCCAATATGAGAAAGCGTCCTGCTTTATTACTCAGAACAAAAGTTGTTACTGAAGATATCCAATATGGCACTTCCATGCTCATGTCTTGCAATTTACGCAAGAGAGCTGTTAAGATTAATGCAAAAGCAGCGAGGGCCAATGAATCTCTATAAAACAAAACTGAAAAAGGAGCAAAAGATTTTCATTTGTT
Source organism: Ampulex compressa (assembly GCA_038496175.1). Taxonomy (NCBI): domain Eukaryota; kingdom Metazoa; phylum Arthropoda; class Insecta; order Hymenoptera; family Ampulicidae; genus Ampulex; species Ampulex compressa. The sequence continues at coordinate 43,056 of JBCFXI010000470.1, read as the reverse complement.
ATAGCATTCTGCTTTACAGTCGTTATTAATAATAACATATAGTAGTAATTAATATTAATTACGTATGTTTGGTGGATGTACACCATTATGTGGTAATTGCCAGTGCAAGTCAAATATGCAAATTAAGTGGCAAATAAAGTTTACACTCCCAACTGCCATTCTTTCAGTTGATCTCGAGTCTAACCACAGCACTGTCAGTGTAAGCAATGCAAGGGCTATAAAATAAGTTTCTCACTTGTAGACCTTGTATCATTCATTAATCAATATTTTCTAAATGAAGACTTACCAATAGCTGGTGTGACAAATGTGGTGTGCATCATTCCATAATGCCGGCTCAAAGAACACTCATACACGATCATTGGATACGTATCATTCTTCAGTTTCTTCAAAACCTTATATGCATTGACTATTTCAAAATCCCATTCCGTGTTATTAGTAAAACCATGCATTTGAAACTACAAGTGCCAAGTAAATGTGCAATTAGTGACACATCCATATTCAGAATTTCTTTGTAAAATATTGCACATACGCCTGTTTTGTCAAGATGAAAATTAACTTCTTCTCCTGAATGTGACCAGGAACCAAAATTAATGCGACATTGATGCTTGTCATATGGCCAGTAGGTAAAATCTGTGATACATTTTGCCGTATGACTTACTGATGGAGCACAGGTGACAGAACCGGTGCTAAATAATAAACAGGTAGTTGATGGAACACCAGTCTGATCGAATGACATATCTCCCCTATATAAAATAATATAACAGTAATATGTTAATGATAAAGTGCTTAATTTTTATCTTTATATGCTTTCACTTAATTGTTCACATACGAATTGTAGACAGAGAGATCTGGCACCCATAGTTCATCACTTTTTATGTGAACATACGTTATCCCATCATATTCAGATGGTGTCCAAGTAAGGTGTGCATCAGACCAAGTCTATGAAGATAAACAATTTTGTGCAGTTATCATTATAGATTATCTTTGCACACAACTCCAAACAGCATATACTTACCAGAACCATCCAACTGTGTAAGGTCATTGTACTACTCCATTCATCCTACACATGAAATATTATATTAATAAACAGCTACACAGGAAGGATTCAATAAGTTATATTTAATATAAATTATTGAAATCAAGTCTTACAAATTCTAGCAGCATAGGCCATAGTTTTATGGTAACATTAACAACGGTTTGGTGATGTAATGTTGGCCGAATGCTAGGATCATAATCACAAAAAAGATATTTCTTAAGCCTTAGCATGGTGGATGTACTTTCAATGTCCTTACACCTATGTAATGATGTGTCCGATGGATCGTATATTGCAAAAACACCTGTACACAAAATACAGAGAAGCACACTGTATTTTAATAAAGTAAACAATTGTAAGATGTGCAAATAATATCATTTTACACATGCACAGAACAATAATTGAAATACCATCTATAAAATAATTTTAAATTCGTATTTAATAAATTTAATAAATTTGGTCTCCCATTTTAAGTATCAATGATTTACGCAAGTTGATGTAGACATTTATCAAGTAGTTTTAATGAAATATTCTTGTTTTATTAAAAAAAAAAAAAAAAAAACTACCAAGTATTACGCGTATTTAAAATTATTGACCAAGCAGAACATAGGATTTTTTTTTACGTACTAAAGTATTTTTGCCAAACTATGGCAATTATGCCAAGCACGTGTGGTATTTTCATTTTAGTTAAAATGAGCACAACGACTCCGAGTCAACTGACTGACTTTCCATGAGTTTCATTAGGACCATTATCAGACATCTGCAGTATGTAACTTAATGCTGCAGATACATTTGACGCCCCCAAATGTGATGATATGTATATTCACTCCATATTTTTTCATTCCAATACCACATTAGGATAAAATATACCGAACTTGGGAGGAGTATGTGTATTAAATTATATGCTGTTTAGACAGTTATATTTTTATTCATCTCATTGAATAAAGCTGGTATTGAATAAACATTTGTCAATACTTATATTAATGCATATTATTTAATAAGGAAGACCAAACATATAATACTTTATCTTTTTAAAATCCATTTCTGAATTATTAGATAACATTAGCAAATTGAATGATATTTTTTTACCCCATGCTTTCTTGAAGATAGAAAATAAATCAGATTTTCCTCATTTTTACAGTGAGATTTAAGGAAAAAGCAGGAAAAAAATATTCGTAGGTTTAATGTAATGATCGCAAATCGTTTTTGTGCATATGCCGAAAATTAACAAATTCAAATTATTGATACTCTAATGTATCAGACAATTTTTAAACGGCAGAAAAATGTATAAAAAGTCAATTTTAGATAAAAAAAAAAAAGAATACAAGGTATCTCCTATAAAAAGTTTGTGCAAAATTTATGTACACACTACTTCAGGTACGTGTACCATATGTTTGTCATTACTTTCAAATTTACATTACAACAGGCGTTGAATTTTGATCTCTTCAGTGGATGCTCCTTGTGCCTAACATATCTATCACGTATTTGAAGCTAACTCATTATTTGCTTATAATTTTTCTCTTTTACCACGTTTATAACAATTTTTCTAAATATTATAAAAATGTTAATCAGAATGTTATCTTCGACAACATTTTCTAAGGAAATATTCTTTAAACAGTGTCTATTCAGGAGTAAACAGTAAAATTAATTAAAAAGATGAGGAGCTAAAATGAGCCTTTTTATGTTAGTTGTAAATATGAATGTCAAAAGTACATATTTCAAGTACATCGAAATAATTTATAAAAAATCAATAATCTAAGTAGACTATAGCCCGTCTTCCTCCAAGCTACAACATTATGTGAAGAAGATTTATAATTTTAGTTAAATAGATATCACTTCCATGATAATCTTATCAGCGTTTTCATCTACTAATAAGCCAGGTCAATCATACTTTGATTCTCTGCATACACTGCTAATTTTACATACAATTTTTTATACCTCTGGCATCAAGTAATTTATATTCTAATTATAAAAATTGAAAATTGATAATATTGAAAAATTCAGATTTTTGTCGAAATAAAAATTTTTCAGTAAATTAACACTGTACACAAAGGAATACGAGTTAAGGGGTTACATGGATTTCGAAAGGAAAAAGGAGGGTATTTTCTCGATTTTCTTTTTCATATTATATATTAATTATTTTATTCAAAATGTTAAGTGTGTCAAAAACTAACATTTCAACAGTATTTTAAAATATTTGTAGAAAAAAATGTTGGCGTTGGAAATTCAGCTGGTATGATCAGGTTTCCCCCAAAAAAAAGTATACTTGCAGTGGTCACAATAACTCGTGATAGTTTTATCTGAAATTAAAAAACCAAGTATTTTCTGTTAGTAGATAAGTATACCTCATGATTGAACGAAGGATTTAAAAAATATTGAAATTTCAATTCTTAGCAGAGTGGTGTGGGAAATAATACACTTTTTGCAACAATTTACACTACATATAGCCTTGAAAAATTAGTTGTGATGGAAAAAAAGAAATCCTTTCTTCAATCACTAATCAATGCTATTTTAAAGAAGTGTGCAAGATTTCAATAAGATTAATTATCATTTTGTGAGAAATGGTGTCCAGCAACTTCAAAAATATTGTTTTGAGAAGAACGCGATTAGAGTTTTAAGTAGAAACAAAATGACAAAAAAAATTTTTTTTAACTTACATAGAATCATCATTGATTCCACCTGCATAAAGTGAAGATCCTGCTGCATCTGCGATGTCTAAGTCATCCGTTTGTTCCTGCCTAAGACGAACTTTTACGTCTCGAGTGCTAGTCTCAGCTTTTTTGTCAGCTATGAGTATACCATGATCATCCTCTTTTCACGCATACTCGTGGCTATTTCGGCCAAGTTTGTCCATATACACAGTCTGTCTCAAAGTAAACAGCATTTTTTAAAAATAAGAACAAAAAATTTTTTTTTTGTCAAAGTTAGTTTATTTTAAGATAAAATAGCGCGTTAACCTTTGTGCCCGGTGGAACAAACTCATGATGAACAATACCCTTTGAATCGAAAAAACAAATGAGCATTGTCTTTACTTTTGACTTCTCAAAACGAGATTTTTTGGTTGCCGCCTCGTTTTTTGGCCTCCATTCGGAACTTTGATACTTTGTTTCCGGATCGTATTGGAAGCATCACGTTTCGTTACCAATAACAATATTCTAAAGGAAGTTTACGTCCTTTTTGGCCTCTTTAACGATGTCCTTGCAATGTTGGAATCTGAGCAATTTTTGGTCGTCTGTAAACTTGTACGGCACAAAGTGAGCACACATCTTGTGATAGCTTAAATGGTCCGCCAAAATTCGATGGATCGAATTATTGGACATTCCCAATTCCATTTCCATAAAACGCAACAATGTTTTTGGCTGAATTTTGAAAAAATCACGCACTTTTTCGACGCTCTCTGACGTAATCACGAATTTCGGCTGACCGACATGGGGGTCGTCATTGATATCTTCACGACCGTTTTTAAAGCGCGTATACCACTCATGAACTCTGCCACGGGATAAACAATCATCACCATAAACTTCTTGCATACATTGAAACGTTTCGGTAAACGTTTTACCGAGTTCGAAACAAAACTCAATATTGGTTCTTTGTTCGATGCTCATTTTTGTACCGATGAAAAAAACATACTGACATTTGAGACGCTATAACTCCGGTTCCAGGGAACCAAATGTCATGAAATTTTTACTAGGAGTCTGTAAAGGATGTGCCAATTGAACGCCTATAGCCACATACAGGTGGCGCCACCAGAAACGTCCCTATTGACAAAGTCCTGTTTATTTTGAGACAGACTGTGTAGTATTTTTTCATGTTTTGAACTGAATAACAATTTCTTCTTATCGCCAGTGTGTAATAAACTATTAATTTATCAATTCATTTACCTATAAATTTGTCTTTGCTGGACAGTGTTTTTTTTACTGAACGTTTTACCTTTAATTTTGTTTTCATCAACACTTTTGTTCATTAAATTGCGTAAAGGGTTGCCCATCCTCTTTTGGACGTGTGTTATGCATTTTTTAAAAATTTATTTAAACATTTTTACCATAAGGTTTGGAATTAAGTGCTTCGCAATATATATTTTGGAGCTTCTATCTCCAACGTAATTGATGTATCTCAGGCCATATTTTTCAAACAAACGTTGAAACATTGCAACGACTGATGAAACTTTCATATTATCAGCATTCTTCGTGATTGGCACTACATTTGTTTTTTTCCTAAATGCTCCTCTTACCACTCTTGAAATTCTGCCGAATTTGGTTGTTTCTTCGAAATTTTACATAATTTACAACATGAGCTTTTCACAAATACATCCAAAACTAGAATAATAGATAATCAACGTGGCAAAGCTGTATAATGATGAGTAACCGCGCTTTTTCCAAATGCCATCGCCAGTTTTTCCTACTTGAGAAATTTCTGAAAGCTCCATCTCCTAGTGTTTTAATTTGATTGACTTAAAAATTTGCGAGAATATTCTAACCATATTGTACTATAAAATAAAAAAATTGTTTAAAAATTAATTTTTGAAATTTCCAAACCTATGTAACCCCTTAAAGCTGACAATATATGTTATTATTTTTCCCATTATTTGCCCCAACTTATGGATTACCCAAACTGTGTAACCAAATCAACATAAGAACACGCTATTCATTTGTATACCCGATGATTTCTTTGCATTTATAAAATATAGCTTGATACAAAAGACTATCATGTTTTTTCGTTCCACCAATAATCTGGATGACATTTAAAGGTGACGATTAAAATGGCCATGGAATATAGATACACTCCATTTTAAGGTAAAACGAATTTTATTATATCATGCATCATGTTTTAAATAACTCAACCGTCTATTTTTTATACAATGTGCATGTGTGTGAGGATCAAAAGATAAAAGTGGCATAGCGGCAAGAATACCGCGTGGCAGAATCTAAAGAGCGCATGCGCGACCACGTCTGATACTTTGCTGACACACTGCCAAGAAATACTTCAGTGCCTTCAAGCAGCTTTGTTGGGTGTTTTATTGTTTACATCGTGTATTACAATATGTCGGCCGGCGGCTGGGAAGTGGTTGGAAAAAATAAAAAGGACAAGAGCAATGGAAAAGTTAATAAGCTTACAAAGGCAGAGAAGAAAAAATTTATCGAAAATGCCCCAAAAGTAGAAGATTTCCGTAAGTTGTGACACTTAACCTACGGCAGTTTTCGGTTTAAATTTTCTCGTATACGATGATCAAAAATCCTTTAAACGTTAATCAAATTATGCCTAGACATACCGAAATAAGTTATAAAAGTATCTCTTTACACCACTTCTGTTATGATGTCGGAAGCTGTATGAAAACAGATTGCAACAGTGGTATCAATATGTTCTTACTATGTAACATTTTAGAAAAAAAATGTACTTTTTTATTGTAGTTCCATTAAGTCAAGTAAAGACTTTGTATGATAATTTGGATGGAAACAAGGAAAATAAAAAACCACCCAAGGAGAAAGAAAGCAAGACTAGGGAAAATGAGGAAAAAAAGAAACAACAAAAACAACATACGGAAAAGAAGAAGCAAGAACCCAAAGAAAAACCACCAAAATCTATAAAAGATGCATTAAATCTGGTACAGCTCTGCATCTATTGCAAATTTGCAATTGCTAACTATGCATATATATTTACATATTACATATATTTTACAGATCAATCCAACAGAGCTTAGCGATGTTCTAGCCACTGGTCAAGCTAGATTCCCTGAAGCTCCTTTAATATGGTTAAAGGACCTTGCTGCCTTTCTTAATGTAAAAATTGCAATTGACAAGGAGGATGCAGTTTTTTCAGGAAAACCTCAGGACTATCCTTTGAGCATAGTACCTAAGACAATATACGCTACTTTAGAGAAAGCCATTGACATGGCAGGGCAGCAAACGGCACAAATTTTCTATGAGAATACTCTGACTACAATGGCCACAGATATGGTGAAAGGAGTACCTGTAGTGGGTCACAAAATATTTTTGCAGCTTTTAGCGCATTTAAATTCAGAATTAACTGCTGCTAACATTCCTAAACTAATCAGTTTGAGAAACTCGTATCAGAATAGAAAAGCAGTTGGTTTATCTTTGCTTTGGGCTTTATCTCAAGGCGGAAGAAAGAATTTGGCTGTGGGCTTAAAAGTATGGCATGAAGTTATGTCTCCTTTGCTGGAAACTAAAAGTTATGCTGGCTATGTGGTGCAAATTCTTAACGATCTTGTTTTTGGTCATGAAAACGCAAATGATTTAACTCCAGATCTTTACTTGAGTATAGTAGAAGACATGTATTCTGGTAAATTAAATATTCCTGCTATGGTAGGAAGGGAAATCATTGTCAGTATCGAAAAACTAAGGGTAAGTTTTTCAAGAAAAACGTTTAGCAGTATGAGAAATAAGAATAAAAAAAAGTATATAAATATTTAATTTTTTAGTCAATTTTATTCAAAAATAAAAATATAACTTACACAAAATTATTTGAGACGCTAATCGGAAAGGCAACTCAAAAGGTACATGCAAATTACAGAGATGAAATAATTAAGGCACTTGTTGCCTGCCTCACTACAGATCCCTTATGCTTCTCGGTTTGGATGAATCTCTATGCAAAACATTTATATCAATCGAATTTGATATTAACCTATATCAGTAAGTATTCTGATATTATCAGATTGCATATAGCTTGATATTTAACACCTATGTTTTTTTTAGATGCCAAATGGGATAGTTTACGTACCTCCTTAAAAACCAAATATTTAAAGGAAACTATTATAGTTTTCCAAACTACAAACGAGAGGTGGAAAAAGAGTAAAGAGGATAATCTGGTTGCTGCTTGCAATAAAGGATGTAAGGTAAGCATTTAATATTTTTATTCATCGTAAATAATTCCAATGTAAGTAAGTTTTAAAAGCGTGTAGTTAAAAATCACAAGAGCATAGAAAAACAAATTTATTTGTATATATTTAACAGAATTCAATTTCTGTATCCTTTTGTAATACAGTAATATAGAAGGCTTGTAATGTCATACTAAAATAGTAATATAGTATAGAAATATTCTGTACAAATGTGGCATCAAAGGTGAAAGGCAAAAATAACTACAAAAAGTTTAATTATCCCCAAACATTAGTGGTAATGCTCGAGCAATGTCCAATTTTCTTTTTTTTTTCTTTAATTAAGTTTGCACCAACTGTTAAAATCATTTAGCCTAGATTCTACTATCTTTTTACGGTAGACTCCGAATCACCAGAGTTACAGTATACATATCACCTAAAAAATAGTAAAGATAATAGGTGAAATTCGAGAATTTGGATCTCCCGCATAAAAGTTCGGACGTCTGTCCATTACACTACTACCATAGCTTCATCCAACTGTCGATCTGCCGTGTTCGAATTCAGAATTACCGCGCAGAGCACCTGTCTGACCGCTTACGTGTCACGTGTGCGCGAAACACCCATTGTTTCTCCTGCAAAAACGAATAAACTATATCGCTCGGGCGCATCGCTAAAGTTATCGCGCGGGAGATATCAGGTTGTCGTGTGGCGCGGTATTGGAAGAACTATTTGGCAAAACATCCAAAAGCGATCAGCGGGTGTACAATAATCGTTCGTCCAAAAAGTATTGATAGATTCAAAGCATAGCTGTAACGCAGCTTAGGTTAGGTTAGCTGTTTTTCGGGAGTAGACTATCGATCGCACGTTGCCCCCTCGACGCCGCCAGTGACGACATTGACATCGTTCGCTACGTTGGACTTTTTTATCCGGAAACTGGTACAGACCGATTTATTCGTGCTTGTCACAAGTTACGACACTCTTACGTCAGTATCAAAAGTAAAATGTCACATTAAATCAAGATCGTGGGTAACGCTTACGATTTTTATTTCCAAATTTTCGTTGACACTTTTTTCCTTTCCTGCTCATGATTTACTTGAAAACCGTTGGGGAAAATTTTAAATTTGGAGCGACCGTTTCAAATACCGAAATGCAGTTTTTACATTTCTTTTTACTTGATTGTAGGCCTTATTGGGGAAGATGACAGCATCCAAAGGTAGTAGATTTCCATGGCGGAAAGGAAGCATTGTCTTATTGCTTCTCATTGGTGCGGTTCTGGCTTATGACCTACGTAAACATGGTTCCTTTGAAGGTAAGATAAGGGAAAATTTGCCTGAGTTTATCAAATTTGGAATAGATTATCTTTATGAGATCAAAGTCTGACGTATTCTAAGACCAGTATTGATGCTATAGAGAAAGAGGAAGTGATTGACGTATGAAACATTTTTATATCATGTTATTCCATTAACATTTGTAAAATTATATTTTAGCATCTAGTACAGGAAAGTTTATGAAGAATAGTGGAATAATGATGTATGGACAAAAAGCTTGGATGACCACTAAAATGTACTCAGTTAAGGGATTAGAGTGTGTTGAGGCCAGTGCACCAGAATACTATAAGGCGACCATTGACTTGTGTACACCATATATTAAATTAACTAAAGACATTTGTCTTGTGATGAAAAATCTTTCTATTAAACTCTATGAGAATATTATGGCATACATCATGAAAAATGGACCTTTGGTTGTAGAGACGGTAAGTGTAAATCATGTTTTATTGAATGACATGTCCAGACACTATAATGCATTAAATAAAAAATGAGTTTATAAATAAATTTCGTTTTTCTATATTCAGATATACTCATGTTATTTCTATGTCAGTAGTTCATAAATATATGCAAGCAGTTCAGAATAAATGAATACATTCGTTTTTGGGATTAAAAAGGACAGACACTCTGAATTATATATAATTATATTAATACGTTTTAGATTGAACATTATGCCCCAGGAATGCTGGATGAAATACGCACACGAAGTATGCAAGGATTAGAGCTGATAAAAGTTTATTCCGCTATGATTGGTGAAATAATCATTGAACATTCCACAAACACAATTCGATGGTTAGGACGCAATGTATTTGTGTAAGTATATTGATTCAATAATTGTAGCAAAGTATCCAGTTTCCTCTAAGCTTTTCTTTCTATTCTCTCTAGCGGAAAGTTAAGCCCGGAAAATCTTCAAAATTATGCCAACCGAGCTATTGACACAACACAAACATTGGCGAGCCAGACATATGACTGGGTATATGAAAAAGTGCAAACACTTTCTAAAGTTCCATGAACGAAATTGTATTGTCACTAACTTATTTCATCGGTGATGAAATTTTCTCCATATCTCAGCATTTATTCTTTAAAATAACAAACACAAGATTTTGCAGATTTTCAAAAATTATGTTGCAGTGGCCATTTCACCTGTGATATTTGAAAAATGTATGTCGTAGAATTCAACTATTATATTTTGAAAACCTGCAGATTGTATGAAAATATGTTTTGACGTAAACGTACATCGCAAAGATTTTTTCTTAATTAAATATATATATATCATATGAAAGGAATTGTTAAAGTAATATATAGATTTACATACTTGGTACCAAATTCCGATGGAACGTTTTGTATATTAATCTGTGTATTTTCATTTATGGTTTTTAGGATATCGAATGATATATATACATATATAATAAAAATTAACATTTTTCGTAAATCTTTTTATCAAAATAAAGGAAGGATGTAAGGATTATTTTTTTGATAGTTAAAAAAAAAAGTGTAAAATTGGCGTGTTGGGATGTAGCAATAACAGTAACAATAATATTCATAGGAATAGCAGAATAGTATTGATAAATATAATAATAATATTAATAATTATAATTATTATAATAATAATACCAATGGAGATGATTATGGTGCAATGATCATTTCAACAAGAATATATTAATGATTTATATAGGACATAAGTAATGGATAGACAGACATCAAGGTCGTATCCATGACCCTACATAGGTAAAAATGAGTCTTCACTTGTTTCCTTTCGAGAAACTGCTTAATTGAAAAGTTTTCTTCACTTCTTTTTATATGGATTCACAGCTTTTTCCCTGATTATATGTACCAGCGTACACCAATATCGTGTACATCAATTCAATATTTGTGAATGTCCTGATTATAGTTAACGCTTGTTATAATTCATATGGGAAAAATAGCTTCATTGTGTTTTTGTATATTTGGTTACACAAGTATTCCTCTTCTTCATCCCTAATTCTTGCGAGAACTTCTAGTATTTGACTGAAAATTGAAATACAAACAAATTAATGACAGATTTATGACTTTACGAGAGCAAAAGTGTTTTTAAACACAAATGAAATATAATTACACTATAGTGCACGGCTCGTTTCGTCCTTTGACCATTCGATCTGGTTGCCACTTTTCTTTTTTGACAGCTGGAAAGTGAGTGATCACATCTTTTGCGGAAGCATGAGTCGGCCTAATTTCACACCACGGGCAATCAGTTTCTATCATAAGTCTATCTGATGGTATAGTCGTTACTGCAAAGAGATTTTCTTCTGTTTTTAGAGAACTGGAAAGTTAATACCAAGATTATGTTTCATATGCTTATATAATGGTTACTAAAGTGCGTATGTTTGCCATACCATCCATTAATGCCAATGGATAATCCTAATTGTAAGATAGAATTAGCTTCTTCTGGATTTCCATCAAAGGAATGTACGACACCTGCTGTTAGCTTATCTTTATGCTTTCTCAGAATTCGGACAAAATCCTCAGTAGCGTTACGGCAGTGCAAGAACATTGGTAATTTCAGGGTAGAACACAAAGATAATTGCATCTCAAAGTATTTTTTTTGAATGTCTTTTGAACAAAATTGTAACCTATCATAATCCAGGCCCATTTCACCGATGGCTACAATTTTGTCTTTATTGTCCAGTGCAAGATCTGACATGGATTTTAGATATTCCTCAGGATTACCAGACTCTTCAAATTCATTACAGCGAGTTGGATGGCAACCAACAGTTGAAAATAACCGCTCTGAAATTTAAGGGATGATGATACACATATGTTCAGTAAATTTATCATTTATCAAGTGCTAAAAATTTGAATAACACCATATAAAATATAACACGCATTTGTAATTGCTACTAACATAGACAGAGAACGGAGTCATGACATTAATGTGTCTCTCTCTTGCCAGTATGTAATAATGATCAAGTATGCAGTACAACATATTTTACGTTGACAGTAGAGAGTCTACAAGGGATGCAGAGTGTACTTACTTATATAGCAATGCCAGATTTCAAAATGAAAGGTAAATCTAGATATAGGTGCTAGTTCATCCGATAAACAAACGCAAGAAAGGCAACTCCTATCAATGTCCTGTGCAAGATTCACTTAAAAAATCCTTACCATCTGTCCGTGCAATCTCCAAAGCCTTTTTACTCTCCTCCACATTTCCGGCAGTAATTATGATCCTGGAAAGATTATTGCTCCAACTTCTGTCCAATACTTTTTCTAGGTCTGGCTGGTGTTTCTGGGATCCATGGTAGATCCCTTGATACATGGGATCCGCCAGATTGGCACCAATATCTGTGCCGAAAATAAAATCGTTGATTTTGCGAAATATTAACCGTATTGGGCGTATAACCTTCTTCCCGAGATCAGGGTGAGAAAAAAATCCGTCAACCAAGCGGATGGTACAACGAGGGAAGGTTTAGTAGTTACCTATAAACTTTCGTAGATTGGTCATACTCGCTCTGAGCATTAAAGCCCACGTTCGCACGTTAATCTGCTGTGAAGCGGGCGGTGTGAGAGGTTAGCAGGTGGCCCTTGTTTAACCGGCGTTGCGAATTGACACATGGATTTAGGGATGAAGTTGATATGGTCGCTGAAAATTGACGTTGCGTCTTCATGCGCAGTAGAAATACGTACGCTTTCTGCGACCGTTTGTCTGCGGATACAATTTTTTTAAGTTACGCTCGCGCCGATTCGTCGTGGCCATTATTTTTTTTGAAATAGAAACTTCATATTTTGTTCATCGATCGCAAAAATAAAACCAGTTTTTGTGGGTGATGCGTTAATGTCGTCATCAACACCGATATTTTGAATAATGATTCTTTATCAATTTTTGCCGTAATTCAAGCGCATTCTTAATGATTTTATTTATTTCTAAAAATTTGTGATGTTTATATTTGTACATGTTTATATATTTATCATATTTATATTATGTATTTGTGCACTTTTTTGTACTTTAAAAGTATTTAAAAATTGGTAACTAATTGTTAATATATAAAAGCATTAGCTACAATGATTAATTACAATTTTTTAGTTAGAGTAGAGGGTTGAATACATTCTACAGATTTGTTTTATAAGTATTTATTATAAATCTTAGTCTATTGTACAGGAAATGTTCAATTGTGACTTAGTATGAAAACGTATGCACCCGCTCGCGTATTTAACCTTAGCGACAGGATATCAACAACGTTCGTAATTATAATGTATTGCAAATGCACCATCGTTAGCGGTAATCTCTTTCAGAGCAGAACTATTGAAGTGATTTAATGATTGCATTTATCTTTTCCACGCATTCCTCTTTTTTCTTCGCGATGGCAGTCTCTGCTTCTACAAATTGTTGACGCCCTATTTTACCCGGAACCAATTTGTCTACATACAATGCTTGTTGTTGACTGTATAGTTCTTTCAATGCCCTATCATATTTCTGCAGCTCTTGAGCACGTTCATAGATATCACCTGATTCTCCTTTCAGCCTCTGTGCTATCTCAGAAATGGTACTGGTCGCACTTTTGTATTCTTGATTAATGTTTTTCACCGCAGTCAAAAACGTATTAGTATCCTTATTGGTTTTTAAATATGCCAACTGATCGTCCAATTCATTGTATGAGGTGACTCTACGATCTTGTGCAGCTAGAATCTTTTCACACTGCCCAGCAATTCTCAATTTACCTTCTGACACTTCATCCTTGTCAATGGAAAAGTCCAGGCGCACATACGTGATAACCAACACAAATAATAAATACAGCGCTACTGCTACAAGAAGTGGTTCTTGGAGCATGAGTAATCGAGGGAACGTATACTTCAGCCTAAAATTCTGAATATGATTTTCAACTAGATTCTTCTTGACAATTGATATGACTGGACGTCCGGTGGTATCCAGGTAGGTGTAATGTAATGAATCTGATAAGCGCGTAGCAGGATATGGAAGTTCCAACTCTACATTCTTGCATCCTTCAGGAAGAATAATCTTCACCAACAACTCATCTATTACCATATCATCGAATACATGATCCAACAGTCGCATTTCTAATGCATATTGGTCACCTGAATGGAATAAGTACTCATAACTGGGTACATTGTATCCCACTGTATAACGAGTCTTCCATCCACCAAAAAGAGGAAATCTTGGTCGCAAGTTGAGTTCCACAGAATCCTTCTTGATCCTAGTATGAGAAGTGGAGATGTTACCGATCTCATCTCTGTAGTAAATATCTGAAGCCGCTGCTGGTAGAATGGTGTCAAAACTTTGGATACTGGCTTGTCCAGACTTGGATTCGCGAGCATATTCGTAGCGGGAGAAAGAACCCTTCAGTAGAGCTCCAGTGTGGAGCAGATCTATATGCTCCTCTACAGCTATATTTCCCCAATGCGATATCTCAATGGTCCTCTCCAACTTGGTAACCGTGAGGAACATATTATTATTCTCAAAGTGCACAGTTATTTCTTCCTGAGAATATGCTGGTTGTTTCTTATATGGCCCATACATGATAACTGAGTCACTCTGTGTTACCGGTTTTAGCTTAGTATAGCTTTCCACATTACGTGATGGTAATGATACAGTAGTGGTCTGTTTGATCACCGGATAGGGAGAGTAAATATACACATTTCCGATATATTTCACTAGTTGTTTCTCCTTTTGGGTGATTTCCTTAGGATGTGGTTTAAGTTCATGCGTAAATATCGTCTCTACCTCCACAGATACGGTGCGTCCAGGTAAAAGAGGTTCTCTTAGCTCGATCAAAAATGTGGCCTTTTCAGAATGTTTGGAGGTTTCCTTTATCTTAAGATCGACTCGACCAGGGTCTCTGTAAGCTGCTATGTAACTCAGGCTGTTTACCTTGTCGGGGTCTACTGTAAACAAGAAGTTCTGTATATGTCGCTCTTTACTGCCATTTTCCAGCACAAGTCTGGTTACGATTTTAGTTAGCTGGGATTGCAGGTCGATTTGCTTTTCAGCGTTCTTGATACTTAAGTCGGGTTCCACGAGGTCGGCGGCTAACAGGAGGTTGATGTGTAAGCCGATTAACAGTAAGCAACTCCACTTTAAGGTACTCGAATTTGGTCGAAACATGTTTCGCCCCTTAAGTACTTTAAAAATCTAATGTTAGTATCTAATACTTAATAAACTACCGGCGAAAGGATTACTGTCGGCAACTGACATAGACGTGGCGTTTACTTATGGCCACTGTGGTCACCGGCATAGACGTGGCTATTGATGCACCGATTGCTCGTATCGCCTATGCTTTATAATATCACCTTAAGCCTTGTTTGTATAGAAAGAATTCCTCTGACAATCTTTATACTACTTTGTACACCTGCAACTTATTCTTTTATCATTATTTTTCTTTAATAAAATCCTATCAACTATTATTATTTCATTGATGTTTTGATGGTAAAAAAGGGGGAAGACCTAATATTCCCTAAAGATTTGATATCTGTGGACAGGAAAATTCAGAAATTCCACGATACAGCACCAGATGGAGCATACCATAGAGTTTCTAGCAATGAACGTGTTTTTTTATCTCGAAGGAATATCAAGGTAAAAATTCTTTTCTGGAATGTTGAATTTTCTTGAAGATTGAATACTATAATTATTACCAAGGTACACATTGAATCAAAAATTTATTCCACGACTTCTGAAAGGCAGCAAGGAGAAATTGAAATACGACCGTGGCGGTGTCCGGCGGCTGGGGCTAATTGGTGCAGATTTATAGACTCTATGATCGACACGCGCACTATTTACAACTGAGTAAAAACGTATAATTATGGTTGTTACAATACACATTAACATATTTAATTGTATTATTCATAGAAACGTGCACATACAACATTATAGAGCCTAATATAACTTATTGCTAGTCCAAGAAGATGGGGAAAGAACGAATTATCTTTTAAACTTGAAAAAATGTCCTCCCAATAAAAACTTTTGCGTCAGAATTATTACATATAACAGTTTTTAAACAGTAGATCCTAAGCCAAATGATCTTGAAAGTCGAGTGCCGATACAAATAAAAAAAAACATGATTTAAATAATTAAAAGAAAAAAAAGTCACGCAATCCAATACATTCCGGGAACAAATCGATTCATCTAAAAGGTGCTGTTAGTACATTCGAGAATATAGCAGTAGACAAGATTTTTGGGCCAGAGTTCAATTTTTGTCACTGAATTCTTTTTTGCCCATTTAGAATAATCAATACAGAAAAATTATTTTATCTATGTTGTTCAGCAGAGTAATCAAAACTTCTTGCTTAGCGTCGGTAGATTTTATCACTAGCATTTGCTTACAGCTTTACGCGCGGCACGCACAGGGTATTATCGGCAAGTAATGGTTTTCTGTGTGATGGCACTGCGTAAGTGTCGGCGAACGGTACTGTGATTCACAGAAATATAATAAAAATATACAACGTTAATGTGAACATATTTTATTTTTCTATCATTAACCACTTCGTTGTCATAGACGTATTATGTCGGAACGACAATACTGTTTGTATAAAGTCACAGACGTGTTATCATGCGATACTATGACTCTTATACAATGCCACTGATGTGTAAACACGCAACGTGATTTTGTTTGTGTTATGCCACGGACAACACATCTCGCGTGTTTCATTATTAGATTAAGTGCTTAAATTCGAAAAAGTGTTCATTCTAAGAACAACATTATATTATGGTGTAAATTTATAAATTGTGATATTACATTATGTGCGGTTCCCTACTTTGAATTGTAATACACGGGGAAGCGATAAATTCCAAATATCCTCAAATCAATGCTTTTCAAATTTTTATTACTGCAAACAATTTTGTGTCATACAACCGAACAATATTAATCTCAAAATACAAATTATAGATGACTGCACATTTTTTTGTAATTTCCTTTCTGTATAAATATCCTTTCACGTGTGTTTTACTTTGATTACTTACTCAAGATTATAGCGAAAAAAAATTTTTTCCTGAAGATTTAACGTAAAAAAATTTAACGTAAAAAATTGTATAATGGCATATGAGGTACGGCAAGTCGTTTGTATTAAGTGCGCGTATAAACAAAGAGAAATATTGTCAATGCGAAAAGAAGAAATCGGGAGTACTTATGGAATAAACTGCAAAAAAACTTTGTTTCCTGTTCTTGATGTAGGATATTACGTTTGTACTAAAACAGAAATAAATAAACGGGTGTAGAATAGATAATGTCGTTAATTTTTTTTCGCGCGATATGTACTTCAACCACTTAGAATAGTCAAGCTCTTGATATAGTCTACGATGTGCGATTTATGATAGATCACTGGGTAAGTAATTTGTTACGATTAAGAATCACGATCAAAATTCGCGTGCGCAATGATTTATCAAAACCACGCGGCCATCCTGGCCAATCGTAACACCGCATGAGCTATTTGAAATGACGGATTTTGGTATGGCCGTGAGAGACGTCATCGGGTATCGCTGATAATCAAGTTTTTTTTACCGGCTTGAAACTAATTCCAGCGTGGCATTGGAGGCGTTGTCACTTTGGAATACGTGTCGAGACGATTGCAAAATTTAAACAGTCGTGAATTACGCTTTGCGTAATAAGTTAAAAAAAGAAGATATTTCAGATAAACATATAAAAACTCTGTGCACTTTATAGAATCGCACTGAAACGAACTGACATTTCGCCCTCGTTGTATTCCTTGGTATTACAAGAAATATCGTAAGTAAACGCTTTGTATTTTTACAGGCTGTACCATTAATAAACAATGCAGAGTATTATTCATATTCACCATGTATTACTTAAATTTATTCTAGATGTCATTTGCTGGTAAAGTCGTGCTGATAACAGGTGCTAGCTCTGGTATTGGTGCAGCCACCGCTCTGCATTTTGCGCAATTAGGAGCATCACTATCATTAACTGGGCGCAATGTGCAGAATTTAAATAAAGTGGCTGAGAAATGTGATACATCACGTTCATTTGTTGTGACAGGCGAATTAACTAATGAAAATGATGCAAAAAATGTCATTGATTTGACAATAAAACACTATGGGCGATTAGATGTGCTAGTCAATAATGCAGGGATATTGGAAAGTGGTAGTATAGAGAACACTAATTTGGAGCAGTACGACAGGTACATTTTAACGTCATTTCTGATTTAGTATAAGCATATGGTAAAAAAGAAACTTTATATTTCAGAGTGTTCAATGTGAACGTGCGGACGTTATATCACTTAACCATGCTGGCTGTCCCGCATCTTATCCAAACTAAGGGTAATATTGTAAACGTATCCAGCGTTGCTGGCTTGAGAGCTTTTCCAGGTGTTCTGGGATATTGTATGAGTAAAGCTGCAGTCGATCAATTAACACGCTGTGTTGCGCTTGAACTTGCCAGCAAACAAGTAAATGATGTTCAAAACACTAAAAGATTTGGGTTTTCAAATTTCCTTAAGTAATTTTCAAATCAAATTAGGTACGAGTTAATGCTGTGAACCCTGGAGTTGTGGAGACAAATCTTCACAGAAGTAGCGGAATGTCAGAAGAACAGTTAAAGACATTCTTTGAACATAGCAAGGAAACCCATGCCCTTGGCAGAACTGGAGATACCATGGAGGTTGCAAAGGCAATTGCCTTTTTGGCAAGCGATAATGCCAGTTACATTACGGGTGCTACCATACCTGTAGATGGAGGCCGACATGCAATGTGCCCTCGCTAAGTTATAAAACATATGGGCATGCATCTCACACATGTTAAGTGAGAGATTATGAAGGATCATTGTTAATAATAAATTTGTCGAAATTATGCTCATTAGAAAATTCCAATATCTAGCAATTTCCATGCCATGCCAATAAGACATGGTTCCTGCCTCATTAAAACTTTATCTGTCTGATACAACTTTTCTTGAATATGTGTTGATATTCTTTGCATTTTGTTATATTTCCTGAGCTTCTTGCACTTTTTGAAGTATTGTTTAAAAAACTGTTTAGAGTGCTCGTAGACTTGTATTCGAATTCCCACAAATTTGCCCATTCGCCATTTCTCGCAAAGAATAAAGCACCAGAATTTGAGGAAGTCCAAATGTAACAAAGGGAAAACCTTTATGTAAAAATTCAATTACTGGTGTAATTCTTGCAGTAATTGTGCCAAATTTAGTATTTTGCTTCGTAGCTCGTTAAGACATTGTATCATTCATTGAAAAGCACTCAGACACTTAATTTACTGTACCACCTCTCCGTTCTATGTATACATATTTCTGCTTCTTTGGCCACATGTCAAATTTTTATAATGCAGAAAGGAACATATCCAATTAATTCAGATTTTTCTTCTGGCAGGCATTCTATATTTTGTGAATACCTTACCCTTTATATCAATTGCTTATTCAAAAACGAGCGTGCAAACCGCATTACAATATAGCTCTGCAGATCATCATTCGATGTCCAACGATTTTTATCATTCCTTAAATAAATATGTTTACAAATAGTTATAAGCATTTTAGTGTTTTTACGGAAACATATAATTCGTATCCTGGTATACTCTGGTCTATAAATTGTTTTGAGATGTATACTTTACAGCTTTTTAATCGTGATATGATTGGGCATTTGTTGAATACATGGATAGTACCTTACAGGTAAACCATAACTCATTTGTATGTTTCGGAATTCTTGTCATTATTACATATCCACAAACCCTGATACATAACAGTGTGCCAAGTTTAACAAACTTGCTTGATGCAAGTGATCAACAGGTGACACTTTGATATCATTCAAGGATTCTTTAATGCAATCTCACTATTATCTATGATTAAAGATAGATATTACAGCTAGTCCATAGCAATAGAAAACAAAAATAACTAATGTGAAATATTTTCTAAAATTTTCAAAAAGATTATTATCGTCCATGCTCATTGCATTATATTTGCCTAATATGATTTTCTGATACGTAAGTGCATAGTATGAAATGCAATGTGCAACGTTTGCTCACTATTTTAACTCTACAAATAACATAACTTACAGAAATAAATGGTAATTGATAATATACTACAATTTACATCAAACATGTGTTCTATGTTGCAATAAACATCATCAATTAGCGATTGATTTTAAAATTATATACGATTTGTTAAATCAACTTTTGGCAAATAATATGTTTTATATTAATAGAATATATTTAGTGACGAAAACTATCAATACTACTGATATTAATTTGTGTTAAATATATTATGCAATGGTAAATATCTCATTGAATTAAATGTTATATAATATTTTCTAATTTTTATATTTTCTCTAAAATGATTAATCTTTTTATACACATACAATAAAATAACAGAATTTTCTAGACTATCTTATAATAGCACTGTATTAAAAAATGCATAAATGTTATCATTACTTGGCAATGTCAAGTAATTGCATGATCAATGACTACAGTTTTTATAAAAAATACATTAACCTGATTAATAATTCCGTTTGATTATAACCAAGGACGAAAATTGTTTTCAACAGTAGCATTCACTGTTTAAATTGACATTATTGAACGTTATGATCATTACAATTAGTAATTGTAGACCAGATGGCTATAATCGTGATATGAGATTATCTGATTTTTTGTGCAATAGTAGCTACGTCACTAAAGTACCAATACTTATCCTGCTTTGTCCATTTAACTTTTTTCATAAATCGCAAGCACATTATTATCTGCGACGACAAAGTGTGACTTATCCGACATGTGCGACAAAATGTTACCATGCCAGTTATCTGGATTAGTGGTCAAAGGCTTTGGCAGAGGATCCAAAGCTTTAGGTGTTCCTACAGGTATCAATTGATTGTTAAATATGATCGAACGTGTGATATCAAAAAAGGAAGGTATTCAGGATACATTGAATGTTTCGACAAGTATTCTAGAAAATGAATCGTTGTTTGAGCGCTGTCGTCGTATATATTTTATGGCGGGAAAATACAGTCCGACACGAGATGAATGTTCGGTTTGGGCTTTATTAATCTGTATAATTTGAACAGAAGATAAGAAAATTAATTTTTTCAATAACAATATTTTTTCTTTTATAATATTTTACTAAATACTGTTGATGTATAGTCTATACAAGAAGAGAAAACATTTTGTCCTCAAATAGCTAATTTGTGGTAGTTTTTACGTAACCTTGAATTCTAAACATTGACAAACGTGTGAATAAAATATATTAATATTCGGGTTTTCCTTTAACTTTTTCAAGAGTATATTTCGTGTGATCATTAAAAAGTGTATACATTAAATTCTAGTTACAAGAGTCATACTCCATACAATAATTGGAAAAAAAATATTCAGCTTTTTCTTTAACTTCTGCAATTTATGTTTTAATTAGATATTAGAAAAATATGTAAATACAAGTCTGTATTTCTACGTATTGAATTGTACACATTTGTAATATCCGCAGCAAATCTTCCGGAACATGTGGTGGACAGTTTACCCACAGATTTTACTACTGGAATTTATTATGGATGGGCGTCCGTGAACGGTGGAATTTATAAAATGGTCGCAAGTATCGGATGGAATCCATTTTACAAGAATGAAAAGAAATCAGCGGTAGGGGGACATTTTCATGCGCACGCATTATATCACACAAAACATACTGATATACATCTGGTATAATAGTTATATCGATCATTAATAATAATGTTTTAAATTGTGCTGACAGTGAAGCATCTACAAATTTGAAATAATATACCGTTTGGTTCATGTAACTTGTTTATCCCGAATAACTTCTAAAGTATGTTTTGTATGAAAATATTTGTTATAGAAAACTATGCTTTGGGAAAAAAAAATATATATATATACACGCAGAAATAGAACGGTATAATGTACTTATATTGCTTTCTTAGGAGGTTCACTTGCTTCACAAATTTGAAGAGGATTTTTACGGAAAAGAGATTAAAGTAATATTCACTGGGTATATACGACCAGAAAAAAATTTTAACTCTGTGGGTAAGTGTCCTGATTTAACCATTTCTTAAACATCTTCTACAGAAAAAAAAATGGTGATTATCTGATTATGCCATTATTTCAGAGGATTTAATTAAAGAGATCAACAATGACATCAAAATTGCGGAAACACTACTAGAGCAACCCGACATGAAGACTTTTAAGAATCATGAATTTTTAAGCGGATAATACATTCAAACCTATACCATGATTTACAATATCCTACCAATCCCACTTTTATGCTTAATAGAAATTAAATATTATTCACAAATAATATTCATATAGTTATTAACAGAATTTATATTCATATCATATCTTCCAAATGATTCTTTCTAGCCTTCATCTTCATGTTAGCTAATCATCGATGTTTCTAACCTGACAAAGTAAAAGCAAAGTATTATAATAAAGTATTGCATAATGCATAACATAAAAAGATATTACATAATAACATTAATAAGTATTTACTATTTCTCTTTTCGTTTCCATCTAGTATTTTTAAGTTAGATTTACAGTGTTACAAGTTAATAAAAGTATTGACATGTACTCTAAGAAGTTGTCGTCGAGGGTGAATTGCTAGCAGGTAGCGGAGAAGGAAGTGATGGTGATGGTGATGGTAGTGGTGGTGGTGGTGGTGGTGGTGGTAAGGATGTCCAAGGTGTGCTTATTCTCATGGATGATTGCCAAGGTACATCTGGATGCCTGAATCTCATTATGGAAGGTGTTGGCCGGGCACATCTAAAGGGTGCAGAACCTGTGCAAAATCCTGAAGGTCCATTGAAGAAAGCTCTCGGACTACAAGATGCTGCCAAACTATTTTCAGTGTGATGATTATTTCTTGAATCATGATAAAATTGACCAGGACCATTGAAGTTAGTGTATTGCACTGGTTGATATTCACCAGTAAATGCACTGTACGCATAATGTTCATCGTACATAGGATACTGCCTTGGTAATTGTGACCAATTTGGATCGCTCTGATATGGCATGTGGGGCCACGAATTATAAGATGGGTTTCTACTTTCCGTTGCTGGTAATCTTCTGTTATTCCTCTTTGCATGACATCCTTGCTTCTTCATCATGTGTGGTTGCGAATCTCTGTTCCAAGGGTGATTAGATTGCCAACCACGAGTTGGACCTAAAAATAATTAATATTCATATTAGACTAAATGCAATGCATGCAAAATCATCTCGTTTCATAATTTTACTGACATTAATTCTACTTGAGGACATTTTTTTAACGATACATTATTTACCGCATAGCGGGCAAGTGTGCTGTATTATTCACTCTTATATTTTTACATTATAAAAAATAATACCACTGTAAGATTAATATTATAAAGAAGAATATAGTGGGAACATGTAATTAATATTCACAGAAAAATGTTAAATCCGTATTCGCATAAGATATAAGAACATCTCTGTACTAGTGTATGTGACTTACTTGTTATTCGTTTTCGTTTATGTGGTACATCAACATTTTTCTCTTTATTGAGCTGTTTCTGCTTCAATGCTTCATAATATACTCGTTCCTCTTCATCGTCAGAAAACTCTGGAGATTCATCATCTCCAGTTGTATCAAAACCTTTCATTCTAAGAGCGAAATATTATAATTTTTAAACTGTTCGACTATCAAAAATATAATAAAGTGTACTAACTTTATTAACTCATGTAGAAATACCAAGGATGTATATGGTGTGTTTGGACAGTAATATACTATTATGCCAATTTTTATGTCCTTCTCCTTGATATCTTCCGTGTTATTAAACCGAACACAATAATGCGGTTCATTTACCTGTCCGAAGACGTCGAATATTTTTCCAAGAGCTTTACGCCCTTTTTCCATGAATAATACTGTGTCCAAATTGAGTGTTGGTTTACCAGGCTTTGGCCGTACAACCACTAATTGTTCGACCATCCAAGCAACCTTTTCATCAAATTTAGCAAAAAAAAACTCGAAAATAATCATATTGATAAGTGCAGATATTCTATTTCTAATAAGTTTACCTCGCCCAATGGATCACACAAAACCTCCGGGACACTGATTTTTAGATCTTCTATTGGTGGAAGATCGTCTAATTCATTTCGTATTTCTTTCTCCTTGGACTGCACTTTAATGTTTCCCTTCCCCTTTCTGAAAACACATATATGTATATCATATAACAAAGTATCTTATATGGACATATTTAATTTTATCAAAATCCATGTAAATATTTCAACGAGCAAATAAACAGCATCAACAATATTTCAAAGAACATATAAAACAAGAAATAAATGTTATGGAAAAATAAAACCAAGACAGTATAATATTAAATTTCATATTGGAGTATACTGAGTTTTATTTGTTCTGTATATTAGTGTGGTTTATGGCACATTCATAGAGTATTTTATAGCTTTAAATGAAATTTGCAAAGGTAATAAACTTACACCCACAACAAGCATTATCATAATTAAAGTCACTGATATGGAGGCAGTTATAAAATAAATATATGCAAATAACCTCAGTAAAATTCCAGACAATAATACATATTTCTACAGTTGTAATCTTTAATCCTCTGATTTAGGTATATTCCAACCTGGTATCACCAATATATATAATGCAATTGTCACATAAAATTTGCATGTAATAATGTATATATGCACCTTTTATATATATTGCTGGATCTTAGTGAGAATATATAAATATGCGTTTTGCAATCAAAGAGTTCATGTAATTAATTTTTCTTCATAAATAACGAAGAAATTCTCAATGATGTAATACTTGCAACCATCCAATTAGATTCCAAGTAAAGCATGCTTTATCCCTAATACAATGAACTATGTCGGTTTTTAATTCTTGCATATATTTTTTTAAAATTTGGCTAAATATTAGTGGATATAATTATGGTTATACTTATCAATTACCTTGGCCAGTTTCATTGAAATTGATGACAGCTATAGCTAAAGCTTCGTTTGTGAGTACTTAAACCTGCTGTACACTCAAACCTGCTTTTGTGCGATCTTTTTTTATGCAATTTTTTATTTGTGCGATTTTTTTTGTGTCGTATATGAAAATTTCAATCACATTAATAATCAAATAAATAAGTAGTAGGTTTGATTGGTCATTTAGCTTGTTCGATGTTTAATATGTATCTCATCACATGACATAAGTAGCGCATCAGCCGATTACATTATATGTGTGTTAAACTCTGTAATCATAAATCATAGAGAGTTGCTGTTATTCGTTTCTGATCTGCGCAAGTGACAAGTCTGTTGTATTAATTGACGTCCTTCAAAGTGAGTTTACATTTCTGGACCATTAAGATAATTTATTTGTAAGTTATTTCGTAAGGTTTTGAGTTATTTTCTAGGTGATACTTTTTTTATGCGGTCCCTATTCACTGCACAAAAAATATATTTTTCAATGGTAATACGAAAACTATGTCTTATAGCTACTCGTGAAGTTTTATGCGATTTTTTTTTATGCGTTTTCTTTTATGCAGTTTCTATCCACCGCATAAAAACAGGTTTGATTGTACATTGTACCATATACGGGATTTAAAACTTATCATTCTTTTTTATCGTTAATTGCAAGTTACTTATAATAACCAATAATTGTTAAGTGGCTCCTGCACTTTCTTTCATCATGTGCTATAAGTACTTGCAACATGAACATTAATGGTACGTAATGTATACTTATCTGCTTTTAACATTTTTTGTTTCTATTCATACAAAAATACTTATGTTAACAAAATGATTTACATGTAAAATTTACCTATCATTCTCATTATCACTATTGGTATCATTAGAAGATAATGAGGATATATCCGAGGTACTACTAGAAGAACTGGAGTCATCCTCACTGTCAGTTTCTTCGCTTGAGGATGAGGATTTATCAACTACTCTGTACGATTGCAAAGTCTGTCCAACTACCATGCTTGTCTCTTGTTCTTGTAAGTTTTGGGTACAGTTAACATCTTCCGTATCAGAATCTGAAGATTCATATTCTACTGCGATCGCCCCAAGGGAAGATATTGCAACAGCTTTTTCTGTTGTACAGTTGCAAAGATGTATAGTTTTATATAAGTAAATACTATTAGATATATGATCCACATGGATTAATCATGCTTACATATTTACCTTTTATTTGACTCATCACATTACGTTGATCAGGTATATAATTATTAAGATTATCATTAAGAGTGTTATATGAAATTTGTGATACTTCCGATTGACATTCAATTACACTATTTTTATCTGTATCCACAGTATCCACAAAGTTGTTTGATTCTCCTTCATATTCTTTCCTTTCTGGTACATCTTCGTTTATCTCTTCGATATTTGAAAACGCTTCTGTTTTTTGCACATTACTTGCAATATTAAACAAATTTACATACACGTTGTTTCTTTGACTCGGATTACATTCATCAGATACATGATCGTTGATATCATTGTTAATAGCACAGTGCGAAGTTTGTCTTACTTCCAATTGACATTTGATTAAGTTATTTTTTATTGTATTTTTAATATCGGGACATGTTGTATCCATAAGGTTTTTTGATTCTTCTTCATATTCTTTGCTATCTACTGTTTTTTCTTTGACCTCGCAATTGTCCACAAATAGTTTCTTTTCCTGTACATCGTATATCGGCACAGATTCAATTGTATCATGCGATTTTAATTGCTTGCTGGTCAAATCGTTTTTGACGCTCATAATTTGATCGTCCACTTCTGGCATTTTACTATTTTCAAACACACAATTATAACCAATACTCGTACTCGCTATGATTAATTTTTTTGTTTTAACCTTAAAAACATTGGGCTTTTATAGAAATCGAGGAATTATTTCAGCTGAGTAACAAGTTACAATGTACTGACTCCTGTAAAATTGATAGCATTTCAATAGTATTTTACTTCAACAATATTTATAAGAAGTAACTCATAAAACATAACTATATTCATCTCAGCACACACGTGCAAACGTGCCAGGCTATAAAGGACCCAGCTCAGGTTAATTTATGTACACACAGAATCAATAATTTGTTCCACGACCCCTAAAGGGGGGCAAAGAGAAGCTGGAATGCGACCGTGGCAGTGTCAGGCAACTGGTGCCAATCGATCCAGATTTAAAGACTTTATGATCGACACGCGCGCTATTTACAAACTGCGCAGAAATGTATAATTATGGTTGTTACAACACACATTGACCTATTTAATTCTATTATTTATAGAAATATGGATATACAATATTATACAGCCTAATATAATTTATTGCTAATCTAAAAAAGCGGGAAAAGAACGAAATATCTTTTAAAATTGGAAAAATGTCCTTCAAGAAGGAACTTTTGCATCAGTATTATTACAGATAACGATTTGGTGACATTTATCGATTAAAAGGATTAAATTAGTTGTGCGAGGACTGGTTATTAATTGTTTATTTTTAAAGCTATAATGCACTTTTTCAGAGTTGTAAAAAGGTTATTTTCAGGGTTATAACACGATTCTTAACTGTACTACAAGTTACTTTACATTGGAACAATTGGTTGAGCAATTAATGTTATGAAATCGTTATATGTAATGATTCTGATGCAAAAGTTTCTTCTTAAAGGACATTTTTTCAATTTAAAAAGGTAATTCGTTCTTTTCTCGCCTTCTTGGACTAGCAATAAGTTATATTAGGCTCTGTAATATTGTATTTGCACGTTTCGATGAATAATACAATTAAATATGCCAACGTGTATTGTAACAACGATAATTATATATTTCTGCGGAGTTTGTAAATAGCGCGTATATCGATCACAGAGTTTATAAATCTGGACCAAGTGGCCCCAGCCGCCTGACACCGCCACGGTCGTATTCTAGCTTCTCCTTGCTGCTCTTGAGGGGTCCTGGAATAAATTAATGGTCCGCTATCCGTCACACATTGCAGCGCTGCATCGTTTACGCGAACTTTGCGTCAAACTTGACCGTGCAGAAAAGCAGCCTCGCACAAAGTTCAGCCGTGCCTAAGAAATTAACACGGTAAACGCCACGCTGATTTTGCGTGCTATTCCGTTCATGCTACAGTTAAGTGTCCAGCGGGCCAGATTGGCCCGCTTGCCGGCAGGCGAACCTGAATATACAAAGATTGTTCAGGTAACGTAGCCCAGATTGAAGACGCGGGCTTATCTTCGTATGTTTTCCTCCCTTTTCTTTGGTAGAAGATAAGAAAACAAAATGTGAAGCCTAATAACATCTCAATGCTTACTAAATTCTCAGTTACACACAAATCGTAGTGCAGTTTCGCTCATTTCAAAATTTTCCACGAACTTCTTGCTGAGCAAAAATTCTGAATTTTATTGATCTGAAAATGGATGAGTCAGCAAGTGATACATCAAGCGAACAAATTTCGCTGCCTACTCTTCGTTATCGACGTGTATTGCGCTCGTCCGAAGATGATAGTTCATCAGGTAATGAATGTATGGATAGTATTACAACAGGTGATCAAGAGTGGTTCAAGCCAAGAGGGAATCAACCTGACATAACAGCTTTTACGGGCGAATGTGGCGTTGATATAAATAATACCCAATTGCAAAATTGTCTCAATGTAGAAGACTTTTACGCACTACTGGTCACGGAAGGAATGTTTCAGCGGATAAGTGATCAAACAAATATGTATGCAATGCGAAAACGATTAACAAGTGATTCGAGGCATGTAGATCTGTGGATCCCTACAAATAAAGATGAGATAAAGCACTTATTTGGACTCATTATCTGGATGGGATTGGTCGAATATCCATCCATTGATCTATATTGGTCCAGCGATCCTATATATTATCATCCATTCCCACACAAAATAATGAGCAGGAACCGATTTAAGATCCTCTTGAAGATGCTTTATTTTACAAATAATGAAACACCGGATGTCACCAACAGTTTGTATAAAATCCAGCCAATTATCAATGAATTGAACAAAAATTTTAAAAAGTATTATCGGCCAACAGAATTGATTTGTATTGACAAATCAATGATCCCATTTCGTAAAGGAATTATATTCCGACAATATACGAAGCAAAATCGACACGGATGTGGAATAAAAATTTTCAAACTCAGCTGTGGTCTCGGATATACATACAGCTTTAGAGTCTACAATGCCAAAACTTTCACTGAAGTGAATTCGATGCCAATGAATGTAGTTATGAATTTGTGCAAAGATATATTCCACAAAGGCCATACACTCTGTACGAACGACTGGTACACTACTGTAAATTTAGCCAAAAAACTCATTGAAAAAAATACCCATTTGATTGGTACTCTCCGAAGTGACTGCAAAGATAATCCAAAAGAAATAGTGTCCCTAAAACTGAAACGGGGAGAATGTGCCGCACGAGAAAGTAAAGAAGGGATCACAATTATGAAATGGAAAGAAAAGCGTGATGTTTTCTTACTTTCTACCAAACATTCAATGGAAATGGAAACAGTTAGAACAAAGACAAAAATTGTAAGTAAGCCAAAAATCATTATGAACTATAATGTGGGAGTAAAGTCTATGGACCTATTAGATCAAATGGCTGTAAATAGTAACGCATTACAGAAATCAATAAAATGGTACAGAAAATTAGCTTTTGAAATTTTACTGAACACTGCAATTGTGAATTCATTCATTATACATCAAGAATCAACAGGTCAAAAGATGTGTATCACAACATATCGAAAAAAAATGATTGAGGCACTTACCCAGAAGAAAGATGAAGAAATCAATACATGTGTAAAAACTCGGCATCACTTGCAAAGAAAAGAAGGACGTTCGCATAAAATTAGGAGATACTGCACCGAATGTTATAATAAAAATGCGCTATTGTTGGGTTCAAAGATGGCGAAAAATTTAACGCAAAAAGTTACAACTTTTTGTAATCGATGTACAGGCGAACCTCACCTTTGTTTATCGTGTTTTAATAAATTACATTCAAGTATTTAAGTATTATATTCTTTTCTTTAAAGCATTTACCAAAGAAGAACGGATATCGCTCCAATTAAACGTTCAGTCTTACAAGTAAGGAAGGACCGATACGTGCGCGGGAATAACACGAACGAAACGTCTAGCTCCGGTCCATTGGGACCGGCGTGCCATTTAATGTGTTAAGAAGAAACCTTTGCATCAGAGTTATGTATAATAATTTTTTAACATTAATTGCTTGATCTATTGTCCTGATATTATATATATATCGTGGTTCTCGCAAAAACCGTGCTGCAGCTCTGAAAAGAACCGTTTCACAGTCCTGAAAAAGTGCAGTTAACAGTAGATCCACCATCCGTGTCATGCAATTATTTCATTCAATCCTTTCAATTAATTACTGTTACGAAATCGTTACTCATAATACTCTGATGCAAAAGTTTCTTAAAGGAAATTTTTTCAATTTTAAAATATAATTGGTTCTTTTCCCGCCTTCTCGGACTAGCAATAAGTTATATTAGACTCTGTAATGTTGTCTTTGCCTGTTTCTATGAATAATATAATTAAATATATCAATATGTAGTGTAACAACCACAATTATACATTTCTGCGCAGTTTGTAAATAGCGCGCTTGTCGATCATAAAGTCTATAAATCTGGACCAATTGGCCCCAGCCGCCTGATACCGCCACGGTCGCATTCCAGCTTCTCCTTGCCCCCTTGAGGAGTCTGGAACAAATTAATGGGTTCGTCTGTACGAATGAGACACATTGAAAGCAAGGAAGACGCGATAAGAGCGAGTAGGATACACTGATATGTCGTAAAGGTGCGGAAATAGCGCGAACGTTCACTAGCCTTACTACGGCAGCATTCGGTTGCCGAGAGTTGGTCCCTTTGGAGCTTTTCAATCTCGTCACCTGAAGTCTCCAAAGTCAACTCGGAGTTTGCTAGTACCTCCTGTTGATCCTTGAGAATTTTACGAAAGTTACGTCAAAGAATATTTCCGTAGTAGGAGAATTGTACAGCATTGTGATCGCGTTGAACAATGGAGTATACTGTTCGTTTAATGGAAGATGAAAGCTTTTCGTAAGTGTAGTATTTGACAGATTACTTTGGTGAAACTAATAATTAAATGTATTTGATCCTTTTGCCCACAGTTTGGTTAACAAGAATGTACCAGGAAAGTCAGAAAAATCCAAAGAATTCAAGCGGAAGGCCACTCAAGCTACTGGCAAGCGGAAAGTAGAGATGCAAACTTTACGAATATCGGAGGAAACTGAACAGCTGCTTTACGACACTCTGAAAGATATCTATGGATCTGTGGGTACACATCATTTAAAAAAACAATTTGCGCTAATATACGGATGGTAGATTATAACCAGGTTAATTTGAAAATAATGCAGTACTTATAATAGAGTTTCAAGCTTTGTGATGCCTCAGAATTTGAAAATAAGAAGTTAGATCTGCGAAAGCAATATTGGATGGATCAAGGTAATTTGATTGTCAAAGGAATAGTGGATTATTCTAATAAAGACACAACACCAAAAACCCAGGAGGAAATAACAAGACAATTTGCTGTGTCAAAACTTGAAACTTATAGGTATGGAATAATTCTGAAATAAAGTGTGCATTCTGGACATTTTTAAAGACACCAATGTCTTTTTGCTTTTATAGTTTTCATTCCTCTCACTGCCTGGAAGCTTTAATGTATACGAAAGGCAATATGGGGAAAGCACTGGAAATTTTATTTTCAAAATATTATGGTGTACAAAATCCTTCAAGCATAACCTTACCTGGAGACATAAACTTTGAAAGTATATTTGAAAGACGTCAAGAAGAGAGAGAAGCATTGGAATCTATATATGGTGATATGTTCCTTGAAAAGATCAAGAATCAAATTTGGAATTTTCAGCTTAAGTTAAATTACTTGATAAATAAAACAGAAAAAGAAACTGTGGTACAATCGGTAAAGAAGAGTGAGAAAGAAGTGTGTAGATTATTTATTCATAAGAAATGCAGATTTGGAAACAAATGCAGATTTTTGCATCAACAACCTCAGCAAGTCCAGAAATTACCTGTGAAAGAAGATCAATATTTTACATTAGAAGTGCGATTTCCAGAAGGTATGATAGTAGGAAGTTTATAAGTGTATTGTTTTTGTATTGTATTTTTAATGGTTTCAGATTGCAAATATCCACATGAACCTCCTTATTTCTATTTTTACAAAAATGACGGACTATATCCAAAAATAAATTGCTTAAGAATTGCGAGGAGATTATATGATGAAGCATTATCTTTCACCATGGACGGTATGCCATGTATATATTCAGTCATCTCACTTCTGGAAAATGAACATGAAATAAAAGAGTACTTGGAACAAAATAGAGAGCAATTTTTGAATCAGTATGACTCCTTGTTTCCAAAGCAACTGCAATTGAACCAACAGGGTGCTGTGCCATCTCATAATAAATTAGGCACTATTAATAAAAGAAATCGGAATGATATTTCTCTACAAGAGATCATAAAGCAAGACGATTTAATTGAAACAAAATTCAAAGAAAAACAAAGACACCCAAATTACATAAAAATGAAAGAAACGAGGAGAAAACTACCTGCTTGGTCACAAATGCAGAAAATTTTAGAGGTTATACACGAAAACCAAATTGTTCTTATTTCTGGTGAAACTGGATGCGGTAAGAGTACTCAGGTAATTGTGAATTATATTATGACAATTTATTCAGTGATTGAATAACAAGTATACGCCAAATTTCCATACAAAACATTTTTTAGGTTCCACAATTTTTATTAGATGATTGGATTATTAATAGGTCTGAAAAAAAAGAGCATATTAATATAATATGTACGCAACCACGAAGAATAAGTGCAATAGGAGTAGCGGAGAGAGTAGCAGCAGAGAGGGACGAGCGTGTTGGGAACACAGTAGGATATCAGATACGACTTGAAACAAAAATTTCTGATAAAACGAGATTGACATTTTGCACAACTGGAATTTTGCTGCAAATGATATCAGTAAATCCAGAATTACCAAATGTAACACATATTATCGTAGATGAAATACACGAAAGAAGTGCAGAAAGGTAGGTTGGAAAATAATTATAATGCCCCTGTTCGTAATACATAGTGACTTTCTTCTTCCCCTTAGCGACTTTCTTCTGATGCTCTTAAAGGAACTACTATGCAAAAGGCCTAATTTAAAAATAATACTTATGAGCGCCACACTTAAAGCAGATATATTTTCCTCGTATTTTGGAGGAGCTCCTGTTTTACATATACCTGGGAAAAACTTTCCCGTTGAACAATTATTTCTAGAAGATATATTTGAAATGACAAATCACGTGCTCGAAGAAAATTCTAAATTCACAAGAAAAATTAAAGGTGGATGGGAACAATTGGAAATTGATTTACAAACTTCCGATATAAAAGAAACCGCCTTATTTTTGCCTAAGGATACTATTACGGACGAGCATTTAACTTTAACGCAAATTGTCAATAGATATCACGGTTATAGCAGACAGACTCAGAAAAATCTCTATGTAACAGATTATGAAAAGATCAATTTTGAGCTTATTGAAAATGTTTTAGAATGGATTGTTTTAGGAGAGCATAAATATCCGAAAGTAGGATCTATTTTAGTAAGTTTACATATTATGATTTTCCGTATTCGTTCTAATTCATCAATGATTATCTTAATTTTAATGTGCCACACTTAGTTTATCTTAAAATAAAAATGAAAACTAACAACTGTAATTTCAGGTATTCTTACCAGGACTTGCTGAAATCATTACACTACGGGATCACTTAAACGATAATAAAAATCTATCTCCAAAGAGCAATAAGTTTATCATTATACCACTACACTCGAGTCTCTCCAACGAAGAGCAAAGCCTTATTTTCAAGAAAACTGAGGGTGGACTGCGTAAAATTGTTTTAAGCACAAATATAGCCGAAACGTCTATAACCGTGGATGATTGTGTCTTTGTGGTTGATACTGGAAAGGTGAAGGAAATTAGATTTAATTCAAATCAAAATTTGGAGAGCTTGGAAATGTGTTGGGTATCACGTGCCAATGTGCTACAAAGGAAGGGTCGTGCTGGACGTGTAATGCCAGGAGTCTGTATCCATTTATATACTTCATACAGGTACATCTTATGTTATATTACACCTTGCATGAAGGTATCAAACCTTAACTTTGAATTGAATACAATTGATCCAACAGATATTGACCACATATATTCCTATGTGGCATTTTGTTATAAATGACCTGAGATTTCTTCAATTTTTATCTTCTTAGGCATAATTTCTCATGTATATTGTGCCCATTTCTGATCTCTTATAGATTGGCCAGCATTGATATTATGACTGACAATGATATTTATTCTTTAGGTTTAAATATCACTTTTCTGGACAACCAATTGCTGAAATTCTTAGAATTCCACTTGAACCTTTACTCTTGCGCATCCGACTTATACGCAAAGAAGAAAAAGTAGATCTGTTCAATGTTTTAGGTATAAAAGTTTTCCATTTTTGTATCAATATATTTATTAGAAAAAATTTGTCCTCAAGACGTTCTCTTGTCCTAATATTCCAGGAAAATTATTAGAAGCGCCAACACGCGAAAGTATTCGAGATTCCATAAAACGTTTACAAGATGTCGGTGCATTTGATTCTGAAAACATGTTAACGCCGCTTGGTCACCATCTCGCTACCTTGCCAGTTAACGTAAAAATTGGAAAATTGATATTATTTGGGACAATCTTCTGCTGCATCGATTCTGCGCTTACCATAGCTGCCTGTTTGTCACACAAAAATCCATTCTCCGTACCATACGAGAAGAGGCATGAGACCGATCCCAAGAAGGAATTCTCGACAGCCTGTTCAGATCAGCTATCCATCCTCAAGGCATATAAGGTAATCTATCAGTTCTATGAAGTATAACTATAAAAGTGGAGCTATAGTAATGTATTGAATATCGGTTTGGACTTTCACACCTAAGATCCAATGTTCTATTTTTGTCCACCAGCTTTAAAGAATTTTGCCTATAATATGTATAGTGCATGGTTGATAAGTTGGGAGATGGCAGGACATAGCTCTTATTGGTCGGAATACAAGTAGAATGTCTTTTCAAACATGTATTTTTGACATGGCTTGTTGCTTATGGAAACAATTCACATACTAACCATTCTCACAACACAGTACATAAAATGTATTGCAAATGAGTTAGATAGAGTAGATAATCCTTTGAATATCCAACCATGAGCGTTATTCTTACATCATTTTTGTACTTCTTAGGATAAAACTCTACTTTAATATGATGAATCCTACCACTATATTAGAGCACATCATTTAACCGAGTTTCGATGTCTCAAGAGGGTTAGTGGTGGGTAAAGTGCGGAGTAGTCTTGTCTCTACACTGCAGACACTGTCAAGTTATCAATCATGGACAATATGTGGTAGTTTTGTTAATTCCGAATCCATCTTGAAAATACATGTTATAATCGAATGATCTTACCGATTGGTACTGGAAATTAAATAAATAATCAATCTGTCATTTAGAAATGGATAGAGGCATGCTCAAAAAGTACTTATGCTGGTCAAGTTTTTGCCAATGAAAATTTCTTATCTGTACGTACGTTGCATGCTCTGGCGGACATAAAATACCAATTGCTGGAATTATTGGTGTCCATCGGTTTTGTATCAGCCAATTTGCCAAAACGACAAGCAAGAGTCGACAGAATCATAGAGATCACAGGGAACGAATTGAATGTTAATAATGAGAATTATAAGTTACTGCAAGGTCTGCTTTGTGCAGCCCTATATCCAAATGTTGTCAAGATCTTCACACCAGGAAAGTCGTTTCAAATACAAGCAGTTGGAGCTGTCGCGATGCAGCCTAAATCAGAGGAGCTTCAGTTTCAGACAAAAGATGACGGATTTGTTAGCATTCATCCGTCTTCTGTCAACTTTCGTACTGGTTACTTTTCCAGTCCTTATCTAGTATTTCAAGAAAAGATCAAGACCAGCAGAGTTTTTATAAAAGAAGTGTCAATGGTGCCGACATTGTCATTGCTTTTATTCTCCAGTTATGAATTAAACATAGAACTGTACAATGGAATGTTTGTCATATCCCTAGAAGATGGATGGATACTGTTTGGCATAGAATCACATCGGGTAAGGCCATAGAAGTTGATGGGGGGTTAATCTTTTGATATGGCAAAATTGTAAAAGTCAATAGAAAATTTTAATGAATGACCATAGTCACCGGTAGGATCTAGCTACTACTTGAAAATAGGTGCCTATAGTCACCGTCATGAACAAAAGAATTAAACATATTCACAAGAATAAATAACATCCTCTAATTAGTGATTCTATTTCGTCTACAGGTGGGCCAGCTTTTGCAGCGAATAAGGTTAGAGTTAATAAAATTATTAGAACAAAAGATGGAAGACCCACTTCTAAATCTTGTTAATCATCAACATGGAAAGAGGATTATACAGACAATTGTGAGCGTTGTGACGAAAGAGTAGCACATATTGTATGAAATTCATCGCAAATGTTTTATAATTTTATTTAGAGAACTTTTATCTTAATGTTACGTTTCAAAGAGTAAAATACATAATTATGCAATGTATAATATACGCTTAATGTCAAATTTCAAAAGAAAGATGTATGTGTTCCTGTATTTTCTGTATGCGTGCGTGCGTGTACATGCATATACCGTTTTCTGATTTTGATATATTTCAATATGTATCAATATTTAAGATATTTGAAAATATAAACATTTTTTATTCTTATGTACCCATCGTATGACTTTCTTCTAATGAAATTGTGGCTTTAATGCAGGCAATTTATATGTTTGTAATTTAATTTTATATAGCCACGGCTTGAATACGTAATAGAGCTGTTTTTTTATAGATATTTTTTTACGTGTACTTTTCCGAAATTATAGCAAAAAAATATTTTTGATGAAAGTCATTCGATATAAGTAGTTTTAACATGTACGTAATATTTATGTACAATGATATATTCATATATACAATAATGCCCACTTTATATTTGCCACTTCGGATATGCACGGTAAACTCTAAAAGCGAGTGAGATACATTAAGATGTCGAAAAGATGAAGGATTAGTGCAAGTGCTCGCTAACGATGCTACGACGCCATTCGTTTGCCGTGGGCTCATTTCTCCTGAGCATCTCAATTTCTCCACTTGAAGCCCCGAAAGTCAATTCGGAGTTTGCTAGTGCCTCCTGTGTCTTGCAAAATATCTTCTCATAGTGCAATAAATTCATCATAGTGCATTTCCATCATATTGCTATATGTAAATAATCAAATAGGTCTGATTACCCTTTCCCTTTGCTCAGTCCATGCTTTACAAATATTAAAAACATTTGCATAAGCACAGATATAACAACAAAAGGTTCTAATATTCCTCAGATTACCACTTGTATGATATTATCAGTTTGCATATAGTGAAAGGTGGATTATTTTTATAGTTAATTGTCTTATAATGAAGGTGTTTCAATATAGGCTTGTTACCCTTTTTACATAATTTAGTTTATTTTTAAACAGTAAACGCTTCCCTTAAATGTAAATATATTATAATACACTTTGACAAAAATATAAAAATAGTTTTAGAAAGTATCATACCTTAAATACAAAGGAAATTGCACAAATGTTTTGATTATATTATTATTGAACATACAGTATCACACGTATAATCTGAATAGTAATACTCACACTGTTATATGGTTTTGGAAGAAGGAACGACTCTTCATTTATCACTAGTGTGAACGTTCAATATAAAAAGCAATATCTTACAATCAATGGGTAATACCATAGTACAAGCATTTATACCTTATAGGCATACTTTTCGATACGAAGAAAGTATCGTTTACTATCTGTTTTTCCATTAATAATTTAATACTGAATGTTTTAAAATATGCATTAAATTTATAATGCACTGTATAAGAAAATAAACAATTATATTTATGAAGCAGGCGAATGTTCAACCATTATAAATGTTGACCAAGGATATGCGGAGAGCATCAAAAAGAAGGAATTAAAAATAAATCAGAATAATACGTATTTTTGGTAGCCATAACAAGAATTAAATACTTTTTGATAATACATCAATATTTCTAAAGCGAGGATCGAGTTGGCCACTCGTTAGTAATAAAAAATTAATTTTTCTCAGAAAGTAGTATTATTTTCATTAGTATTCTCCCCAGATTCTTTTTTTGCAGCTATTAAATTTTCCCATTGTGCAATGAGGGTGCTGCGACGCCGTGGATTAGGCTGCAATGATAAATAATAGTAATATTAATATTACATTTTTAGCATTTCATAAATGTTGAAGTTGTGAACTGAACATAACGTTAATTTTTGTTATTTAGAGTAACTCAGATTAAGTTTATCTTTCTAAATCATTGTACCTTATGTCTGCTTTTAATTTCCTTCTCAATCTCATCTTCGTTTAAAGTATTTGTTGATGTTCCACTTCGTAATGAGTTGGTGCCATCATAAATATCAGAATCATTATCATTTCCGATATCTAAAAGGTTTGGCTGTGATTTTGCCAGCATTTGTGATCGCATTAATCTAAAAATATATTAAAGGTTGAATAATTAACTTATTATTATTAAAAACATGAAAATATTTTCTATTATATAGAATGTCTAAAATGATCGTAATGGCTTCACAAGCTTTTGCTTAATTCTTTTTAAATTATAAAGAGGACTCAATCCAAAACTTATAACTTACAACACACGTTTTATCAATTAATGCATAAATATTGCATTTCTTGTATTTTAAAAAGACATCCAAAAATTGTAAAAGGATATTAACATACTTATACATGCTTCATAAAAAATCTTAATTACAATATCTAATCAGCAATCTTTAATATAGAAATAATTAAGATAAGCTATTACAAAAGAGAAACTAAAATGTGTCAACAAAGTGTCATACCTAAGTTCATTTTCTCGCTCTCTCATTTCATTCAGCTCTTTTTGAATTTTCTCTTCCACTGGAACATATCCCTTTCTAGTTGGCGGCTTTTTAGGTTCATCATCCAGTTCAAGCTGAAACTCTATGCTCTTACTGAAAGCTTTAATGCTCAGTGGATTGAGTGCAATAGCAGATGTCGCTGTGCTCAAAATATCATTGGCTCCAGATTTAGATTTGTAAAGTTTTCCACGCGTTGCCAAAAATCTGTGCATTAGCCCTTTTTGACTGGGTGCCGTAGCAAAGCGCAAGGGGGTAGGTGTTGTGCGGCTGGATATCACTCCATTGGTCATCTTTGGCGTTAAGGGTGGCGCGGATGACGTTAAGCTAACTGATTCCAATATTTGTGGTGTGGATGTGGTTCTTTTTAGTTTTCCCGCAACCAATGCCTGTGGCATACGTCGAACCTGGTGGAATAAAACATTACTTTTGCCACGATCATATTCCAAGTTCTCCTTGCTTTTCTTGAGGGATTGTGGAACAAATTATTGATGCCTTGTGTACTGATGTCTTATATCCACACATGTATAAAGTACATAGTGCGGTTTAACGCACCTTGGAATCCACCATTTCATGGGACGTAGTCTTTATGCTGCCTACGTTTCGCAGCTCGTGCTCTCTTTCCGTCACCTCTTTGATCTCCTTTTGTATTCTGTCTGTCGCCTTCTTTAATTGTTCAAGCCTGTGTTCCGCCTATATTCAGAAACATACGTCTCACTGCATATAAGTTCTTTTAAAACATATTGCGTATTAAACGTGACAAAGAGCGTAACAGAATATTTGTATAAGTTATATTAAATATTGTAAATTTATATGCTGTAATATTACTACAGATGTAATAGTTTTTTTATTTTACATAAATATTTCTTTATTTTTATGCATCTAATATCTATATTGAAATTCGAGGTATTATTCTAAAAAACTTTATGTTAATTAACGTTTATGATTCAAAGTATTTTCTATCATTGGCCACTATTTTCTGCCATCTTTCAGGCTACTACTCACCGCTAAAGCAATCTATAGGAAAACGACGGAAGAAAAATTGTACATCTAATGAGTATTGACAAAAACTGCAAAAATACTGTTAAAAGTTTATAACTAAATCCATACAACACTATTACCGGAGCGCCTTTTTTATGCCTAATTGGACTACACGATTCAGATAAAACAGATACTACCAGAAAAAAGAAACGAAAAAGATTATTTTAGCTAAGAAAATTGTTTAACATTGACGATCAAACATTTGAATACTTGTACAAATGAACAAAAAAAGCATCCATTTGAAATTAAAGTTCCGAATTTTACCACAAAATTAATCAATGTGTTGTACATATTATACAAAATAGATAGAAAACAGAGAATATTTGATCATCAATGTTTAATAAATATAACAACAAAGATAACTGTAAATTTTCAAAGTGATTGTTTCAATACAACTCTTGCTATCGTACACATCGCTTTGAAAAATAGTTTCGACATAAGCGCGTTTAATGTTGAGGATGTAATTTTTGTATGTTATCGTAAAGTTTTTTGAACTGTCTGCTAATCAGCTGTTCCTGCCTCATATATCAAACCTTCACTTTCACGTGCAGCTTTTTTTTGTAGCGGATTTTTGAGATGTGCAAGTAATCCAACCTTCTTTGGATGTGTCGCGAACTTTTTTTTTGGTGATCTCAATTCGCTCCGCGTTGGATTTGTAGCATAATGCAAGTGTTGCTGATTATATAGCATTCTTCATGTTACGCAATGCCGATATTGTCGAGTGCCTTTCAATTTAAAAATGCCAAAAACGTTGTCATTCTTATAGTTTCTTTGCCACTAAATAGTTATCACATCAAATGACTATATCGGAGTATTCAAGCTTTTGTTTGCATTTTTCGT
The DNA here is from genome assembly GCA_038496175.1 of Ampulex compressa. Taxonomy (NCBI): domain Eukaryota; kingdom Metazoa; phylum Arthropoda; class Insecta; order Hymenoptera; family Ampulicidae; genus Ampulex; species Ampulex compressa. The sequence goes on along the minus strand of JBCFXI010000470.1, from coordinate 2,094 downwards.
AAAACCACTAATTTAGCATTCGAGTCAATAATTCCTGTTTAATTTCTTGTAAATAGACATTATTGCTTTAATGATATCTTGATGCAATACTAGTAACGGATAGTAGCACGCAAGTACGGAGTACTTTTATAACTTTTACATTGGGACACTATAATTTTACGAAAAGTATAATATCTTAAGCCTCTAAATTGTGGTTGAAGCCCAGATAAAAAATCGGTTTTGTACGTTTATACCTTTTCATGTTGTTTTATAAATAGTTACTTTACATAACGATGCTGGTTAAGTAAGAGTATTTCATTTATCTAGAATTTCCCTCTATCTCACTTAAGTCGCTCTTAAAGGAAATGGCTTTTTGTATATATCTAAATAACTCGAGTGTTATTTGACATAACCGTGTATCTGGCCATTCCGTGAAAATCAACAAAAATAATTTATAATTTCTTAGACCAATTGTAGAATTGAAGAATTATGGTGGTGCATTTCCTGAAATCTGCCATGCTTCTCTTGCAGTATTTAAATTATCTTATTGACCTGTTTTACGTGCAGTATTCAAATGATCTTATTGATCTGTTGCTCTTTTTTTTTGCTCTTCCCATCTCTTTTAAGTTATATATGTGTCGGCAATTTTCCAAATCGATGAATTTCACAAAACAAAAATAAAGAAAACTGATAAAATCTAATGCAATTCATATTGAAATCAGTTGTTTATTATATCAGACGTTTCTCTTATCTGGACAATTTTAAATTACTCATCTACCTCTAATGATACTGAATAATAGTACGGGAAAAAATTGTTCGATATCAAAAGGTACAGTGCACAATTATTAAAATTTTTTATATCATCCATTCAAGAATTCAAGATTCCGGATGGTTTTTTTTAAATAAAAATAGCGTCTTTTTAATATAATATTTTTGTAGCTAACATCAAAGCAAATTTAATGAAATATCATGACATTAACTTTTTATGACCGCACAAAAAAAATCGGAATAATTCATTATTTTACTCATTGCAGACTTTCTCGACAAAATTTTCCTGATACAAATTTTCACATCTCTGGATTTTTCTCTATGGGGATATTTCAAAAATCGAAATAAAGTATGTATGCTAATCGCATCGGAAGCATAATAAATAACGGGAGTCTAAAAATATAAAAAATAGCAAAGAAGCTTTTATTGTTCGCTTACGTAAGTTGATAGAGTTAATGGGCAGTTACTTAAATATTTCATGAAATGTAATAAATGTGCGTTGTTAGACAAAGTTGGAATATTTCTGTTTACGAAAAAAATGTTTGCCTTAATGTCATATAAGAACATTACATTGAAAATATACGTTTTCATAAATAAAAAACTGATTTGGAAAACCTGGAAAATAATTAATTTAAAGAAAATTTTGTCGATCACCATATCTGTTCGTGCATACCAAACACATACTTTACTATTTTTCCGTATTGTCAAAAGCAGAAGAGAAATTCTAAGTGATTTAGATAAGTGAAGCACCCTGTACGTATACCATTGGATAAAAAAAAATACCGAAACGAATTATCTACATTTTTATAAGTTTAAAGCGTATTATTATTGTACAACAATTTATCTTAGAATTATGGAATTATTTTATTGGCTTCTGAAGAAATAAATTGATTTTTCAACACCATAAAAGTTTTTGTCATTTAGCAGTGTTAAGCTTGATTATTAACATTTTATTTTAAATATAAAAAGCTATGCATTAGTTTAGTATAATTTCTAAAAATTCTAAAAGTAGCATCATTTACTTTGGGCTGTATACTATTCATATAGTAAATGTAAATTTATCGAAGTACAATAGTATCAGTCAAAAAAGAACCTATGGGCAATATCACAGAATGCTAAAGCATTAGCGACAGATAAAAAAGAACTGACGATTAGTTGACGCTGAAAAGTAATGTAAAAACACGTACGTTAATATAATACATGTCTAAAAATATAAGAGGCAACGCATGTACATCATGTTACGGAAGAATTATACGTTCATATTTCTGCAGCTAATGTTCCACGTTAAATTGACCTCAAATTAAGAGGAATGGAATGGAAATGAATTAGAGTATATACCATATATAT